>WSYH01003182.1:0-71466 GCA_036426205.1 Ascaphus truei
ATATATATATATATATATATATATATATATATATTTTTTTTTATATATATATATATGTAACAGTATTTCCCCCACCCAATCGCAGATAGGGGCAATTACAGGGTGTGTGGTGCATATACCTGCTGGCAACAGGAGAGCTGAGTCATCCGCCGATGATAGTGGGGACAAAGGAACAGGCTTCTGGGGTTCATACCCCACATATCTCCTTAGCAGTGCAGCGCCTCCATCTGCCGTAGGCTCCAGAAACTCAAGGTGATCTCCCACGGTAGAACTTATTACCTCTCCCACCACTAAGGTCACGGACAAGGCAGGAGGTATATTGCAAAACAGGAACAGGTTTATTACTACACTCTGCAGTAACAGTTACACGGCAGTCTTCTGCCGGATACAGTCTGTCAGGTCAGCTATCACTGAAGATGGTCCCTGGACCATCACTAAAGGCAAAGGGCACCCGCTGGCATCCTAGCTCTTACACAGCTGACAATTAGGGCCATGATTGTGTAGTTAGTCTCCCTAAAGTGAGTAGGCTTTACTTTTATGGTTTTGTTTTTTGCCTTAAAGGGACAGCCTACTGTATAAAGTGTTTGCTGTGTAGCAGTCCCACTCCGTGGACAAATAAAGCAGGCAGAAGCCTCAGGAATCGAGTATTTTGCTATGTGTCCTCTATATCAGGGGTGCGCAAACTTTTCCCCGTCTACACCCCTGCCTGCTCTCGGCGCCTCTCCCCTCACCTGCTCAGCCCCAGTGTCAAATGACACGTGGGTCATGTGATATAAGACATTGCCATGGTAACGTGACGTCACATGACCCTGCAGCGTCATTTGACGCCGGGTTACCGTGAGAACACGTAACTGGAAGGGAAGGGAAGTGTCTTATAGAGGCCTTGCTCGGTCCCCTGGCATTTCATTTAAATGCTCGGGGGGAGAGTGCAGGACCTCTATAACTGCCACACACCCCGCCCCCCCACTTCTGTTTCGTACCCCTGCTCTATATTACCTGGAAAGACCATGTTATAGCGAGTCCCAGACAAAAGTAACACTGGCCTCAAAGATCTTTTGTCACAATATATATAGAAAACAAATACATACAGCCGCGGCCCTTTTTATTCTCCAACATCTCCAAATTTTTTCGGGGATTTTTTCGAATGCCATGCACTTCAGCGCTCTTCACCATGTTCATGCCGCATTCTGACCGCATTCATACCGCATTCATGTTGCATTCAAAACCGCGGTTGATGTGTTTATTGATAATGTTTCGGATTTAATTGGTTGCAATTTTTCGCGTATCCGCCAGATGGCAGATATTCATGAATTGTAATGCGCATGCGCTTCAGTAATGTGTCGACTTGCAGGTGTTTAAAAGAATACCACAGTGGCCCATTGTAAATTGGCCTTGGGACTGAAGAAGTTACAATAATGTATAAATTTAGGCTTTTCATATTAAAACTAAATGCGCAGTTTCTGGTGTTCTATTCTCCTGAGAGTTCCGAGATGAGTGCACAACTGCAGTCCGTGTTCCAAAAACCCGACAGAACGTACGCTTATTTAATATGGGCCGCGATCAATGCAACAGATGATAAGATGGCAACAGTTGGTCAAATTTATCAGTATTGTATCGAAAACTATGACTTTTACAAATTTTCACCACATGCTCATGTGTGGAAGCGTGCAATAAGGAAAAAGTTATGTATCGATCCATGTTTTTTTCGTATTGATCCCGATGTTATTGGAGGGTATTGATGTGTATCACCGGATTTTTCCCGTATCTATGATCATGGAGACTTCAAAAGGCGAAAGGTCATGTTAAAACCAACTAAGAAACGTTTGTCGCAGGCAAGCAATGCGCCAGCACCAGCACCGGCTTCCAATAACGGTCCGACCGTCAGTGACAACCCTTGCTGTCTGTCCCCGCCCGGATACCTGCAGCCTGTGCCAGATTTCGCGTACAGATTCCAGCAAGCTTGCATGTACCTAAGCGATTTCCAGCCTCATCAGCTGACTACAGGTGTAGTAGTCCCGCTGTCACCTCTCAACTACGTGTATAATCAAGAAAACGGGACTGGCAGTGGCTCTGCACCAGCTGATTGGCAAAGTCTATGGTGAGTAATGTTGCCGTATTTTATTCTGTTTTTGAAATATCAATATCTATGCACAGTCAAGCGATTCTCCTGTAAGCAATATCATTGACTGAGCAGCTTCTACAGTATATACTGAACAATTGGTGTAAAGCTTGGCGCATGCGCATTGGAACCTTCTTGAAACGCATATGCGTGTCATCACATCGACAGTAGGCACATGCGCATGTGAACAGGAGACGCCCCCCGAGAAAATTATTGGTGGGACTGACTGTGGGAACTTCTTTAGGGGACTGACTGACCATTACAGTAAAACTTTTACTTTTGTTTTTCCTCAGAAAAGAAAACTTTGTCATTTCATGCGGAAAACGGCAAATGGAGGGATTTCGATGGATAATATCGCTTTGTGTAACAATGCCTGCACATTGCTGAATCTGATTAAAAAAAACACGTACCAGAGTCTACAGTTTAGTGGCCATTGTTATTGATTAGGATAGAATACTGTAACTGAGAGCTTCATAGAAAACCTGAAACAGTATGCTGTTGTTTTCAGACCGTATACAATACTTTTTTTTTATATATACTGTATAATAAACCCAAAAAATAAAAAGTATGCATTTATTCTACATGTATTCCAGTACATATGTGTATTCTATACCCGTACAGCATGTATTGTTTTAATACTCTTGTGATGTACAGTACTGAGCATGCCTACAGTATACAGTACAGTACTGTACAGTATGCCTGGACTGTACTGTACAGTATGTTCTAGAAACACTGTATTTTGTTACAGTATAAAAGGAGACAATGGAACAATTTAAAACAAATCAACATTTTCTTCTATTGGTGGAGTAAGTACAAAAACATTTATTTACAAATACAATTTAAAAACATTTTAAATGTACAGCAATTCAAAACATTAACAGGTGTATGGTTTACTGCTAGTGAAAACATTTATGTACAGAAAGTCAAAACATTTACAGTAGAATGGTGTACAGAACAGTCAGTCAGGCCTGCACAACTCCAGTACTCGAGGGCCGCAAACAGGCCCGGTTTTAAGAATAACCTTGAAAACCGGGCCTGTTTGCGGCCCTATGGGACTGGAATTGTGCAGGTCTTGTGTACAGTAAGTAAAAACATTTCTTTATTAATACAAGTTAAAACACGCAACATCTCCTTTATTAAAGTACAGAAAGTCAAAACATGTACAGCACAACAGTATGATGTTATTAAAAAAATTCTTTATTCATAAAATTTAAAAAACGCAACATCTCCTTTATTAAAGTACAGAAAGTCAAAACATGTACAGCACAACAGTCTGGTGTTATTAAAAAAAACTCTATTCATAAAATTTAAAAGACGCAACATCTCCTTTATTAAAGTACAGAAAGTCAAAACATTTACAAAAACATTTACAAAAACATTTACAAAAAATAAACAACAGTTGAACAGTCACGCAAATTCGATCCCCACCAGATTGTCCTTCCAGAGCCGAGGCCTTGTATGGCGCAAAATGCCATTAATGGAGTCTCGAACGATTTTCATTAAAGGATCTGAAATTGAAAAATAGCGCCGCAATTCCTCCACAATAGTCTTTCTTAAATTTTCAGGAAGCGCCCTTTTTTCGCGATTTCCTTTGTAGTTGACATTTTTGGCCCACCCGCAGTACACCAAGTAGGACACGTGGTGCTTAAAAATTAACATGCCATACTTCTGGGGTAAACCAGCACTCATCACACTATACTTCTCCCTGAGTGCCGGTGGCAGCTCGCGCAGGATGATGTCGGGCAAGCGTATGTCGGTTGGGTTCTGGGAGCGGGTGTGCTTCTGGGAGCGGGTGTGCTTGTGGCGGCGGGTGAGGGTAGGTTGTCTGGGAGGAAGCTTTCCTCCTGTCTTGGTCGCCGTGTTGTCTCCTGGCGTGATCTTGACGGGGTTGTCATGTTATCCTCCTCCTCAACGGCATACATGTACACAAATTCTTCTGGTGGAGGGAGTGGGCTTGGTGTTGGAAGGTGGTCGAAGGTCCCATTCATCACATCCATGCCACCCTCCTGCTCCGGCGTCGTGGATACAGGGGCATGAACACCAAGCAAATTATGTATCCCTGCTATGTCAGTCTCTATCTTCTCCATCTGTCGATCTATCTTCTCCATCCGTTGATTCATCTTCTCCATCCGTTGATCCATATTTAGCATGGTCTCTAAAAGCAGATCTATCTTTACCAGCATAGTAGAGTTCCCGGGGATATCCACACAACCCATTCAGCATGCGATCTAACGAGCTGGTTCTAGTGCATGGTGTGCTGTGGACATCTGGGTGGATGGGTGCTATGGAGGATGAGATGGGGGTTCCCTGGAGAGAAGCGGCAGCGTAGTCGAAGAAGGATTGAGGAGGTGACCTGTGGATTTCCGGGAGATAAGAGGCAGCGTCGTCGAAGAGGAATGGAGAAAACGACCTGTGGATTTCCGGACGAGAAGCGGCAGAGTCGTCTAAGCGTAATGGAGAAAGTGACCCATGGATTTCAGGGACACCAGTGGCAGCGTCGTCGAAGAGCAGTGGAGAAGATGGGCTGTGGGTTTCCGGGAGAGCAGCGGCAGTGTCGTGGACGAGTAGTGGAGAAGATGGGCTGTAGATTTCCAGGAGAGCAGCGGCAGAGTCGTCGAAGCATAATCGAGGAAGTGGCCTGCGGGTTCGATGGGTTGGCTGACATTTGTTTTGCCTTGAGTGTACATCACCGAATTTCTTCTTGACATAATAAGGCTTACGTGTATTAAAACCCTTAGCCTTTGGGGTCAGCAGAAGGTTTTCTTTATTAGCCTTAGCCTGTCGCTTTGGCTTGGAAACGGCTGCCACCTTTCGCTTTTTCTGTGTGATAGGCATGGCAGAGGCGAGTGGTTCTTGTGTCCGTAGAATCGGGGATGATCCATGGAAGCAGATGGCACAATGCAGTGTCTGGACAAGGGCAAGTTCAGATACAGATCATCGAGTGGGAGGCTATGCAAAGTGTGTAACCTTTTATGCATGGCGACGAGGTACAGGTGTTGAAAGTGGGCGTACTCTAATGTGAGTCATTACGTATAAATACACCATCCATTTTGTGGATTCACTGCACACTGAATACACATCGACTAAACATCGAATATACATTCTTGTGTTTGTATTTCTTTCTACTCGCAGCAATGCCTGTTAAAAAGATTTCAAAGGATCTCAGCATGAGAATTAAGGAGATGTACACGAGCGGACAACGAATTGCAGATATCCAACGCTAGTTAGCTGCTTCTGGCCTCGTTGTGCCATCAACCACCGTGTGCTATCATGCACACGGAAAAACCAAAGAACGCACGAGGACACCAACGGTAACTAACGCGTAAGTATATTTATATAACTATATAATACAGTATATCTATTATTGTTTATATTGCTGCATAATTATAGAACTATATATTGTGTAGATCTATCTAATTTTATAGTTATTTCGGTATATTTATATAACTACAGTATATAATACAGTGTATCTATTATTGTTTATATTGCTGCATATTAATTGAACTATATATTGTGTAGATCTATCTAATTTTATAGTTATTTCGGTATATATATATATAACTACAGTATATAATACAGTATATCTATTATTGTTTATATTGCTGCATATTAATTGAACTATATATTGTGTAGATCTATCTAATTTTATAGTTATTTCGGTATATTTATATAACTACAGTTTATAATACAGTATATCTATTATTGTTTATATTGCTGCATATTAATTGAACTATATATTGTGTAGATCTATCTCATTTTATAGTTATTTCGGTATATTTATATAACTACAGTATACAATACAGTATATCTATTATTGTTTATATTGCTGCATATTAATTGAACTATATAGTATAGATCTATCTAATTTTATACTATTTTTACTGTAAATGATGTGCTGTACATGTGGCCTACTGCACTGTAACTTACCAGTACAGGATTGTTGTTTTTCTGTACACTGTAGGGAGACAACACTTCTGGTCGACAAAATAAGTGAGGAGAATGATGAGAAGAGTGCCTTAAGGGTCAAATACACTCTGCAGCAAAATCACAATCTCACTGTATCCGAGACCAGCATAAAGAAGATGAGACGCAGAATTGGATGGGAATATGGACATGTGAGGTTAGTACTGGACAGCACAGGAGGTTAAAGTGTTGTTTAAGAAACTGTACTGTACCTATAAAATTATTCCTTGTCATTACAGAGCGTACCCTATGATAAGGGATGTTAACAAGATTAAGAGAGTGGTCCAGGCCCAGGCATGGATCGACAGTGGAGAAACTTTCCAGGATTGCATCTTCACTGACGAGTCTACTGTATCGCTGGAGAGATTTGACACCTTTGCATTCCACAAAAAAGGTCGCATATCTATGAAGCCGCGTCCAAAAACCCAGTGAAGATGCATGTGTGGGGTGCCATCTCTAGGCGTGGACCAGGATGCATTGTCATCTTTGAAGGTAAAATAAGTCACACGCTTTTGCCTTATGCACTGTACTGTACTTTTCTTGTTATAGGAATCATGAATAAAGCTTTTTTCCAAGAGCAAATTGTGCCTGAGATTGTGGAATACATCACACGTGAGTTCCCAGATGGTCACCGTTTCTACCAGGAAAACGATCCGAAGCACACCGCGTCAACAGCGCATATTCTTGAGCGCGGTATCAACTGGGTGAAGACGCCAGCGGAGTAAGTGCGGTAACCGTGTCTCATTTTTTCCCACTGTTTTTACTGTGTACTGTATGTCTTTAACTAATTGTCCTTTTTTTCCCCCTCGAATGTCAGATCGGCAGACTTCAATCCTATCGAAATGGTCTGCCATCAGCTGAAGGACCATATCCGAAAAATCGTGAAACCCTCCAAAAAGGATGAGTTGGCGCATGGCATAATGAGTTTTTGGAACGATGTGCTCACCGTGGAACGATGCAATAAATATATTGACCATATTGCGACTGTGTTGCCCATTGTGATCGCGCGTAATGGGGAAGCATCAGGAAGGTAGTATGGTATGGTAGTATAGTATGGTAGTATGTACTGTAGTATTGTAAGTACACTATGATACAGGTAAGTATGGCACAGATTTTTTCTTTCCTGAGAGAGCAGCACTAGCCATCTGGTTACAAAGTATTTAACAGTAGTCACAGTATACAGTAGTTCCAGTATAGACTACAGTAGTTTGACAGTACTAACTGCATACTGTAGTCCAATATGGAGTAGCTATACAGTACACAATGCCATAATATGCACGTAACTGCACAATTTTTTTCTTTCCTGAGAGAGCAGCACTAGCCATCTGGTTGCAAAGTATTTAACAGAAGTTACAGTATACAGTAGTTCCAGTATAAACTAGTTTGACAGTACTATACAGCACACAATGCCATAATACAGTATGCACATAACTGCACTAATTTTTTGTTTTCTTTTTCAGAAAAAAAAGGAATGACTGGGGGAGAGGGGGGTATCATGTGTAAAGTTTGTGAACTGTTTGTACAGTTAAGTGTATCTAAACTGCAGTCACGATGTACACAAAACCTCCCCTCTCTCAATGAATTACTGTACACAGAATGAGGAAGAAGATAAAGAAGGAAAAATGTATATTATTATATATATATTATTATATATTATATATTATTAATTAATATTATTATCAATGTGCATTATTCATGATTATCCACCGGCCCTCAATTTTCAACTGACAGAAGAACTGAATAAAGACTGCATTTTGTATTATTCATGATTATTTGTATATTTGTCATTTTTGTTCCTGATAAAATAAAATAAATATTTCTTTACCTTCATGCTAATCATAATCATTGACTTCGCAAGCAAGCAGTGGTGAAGTTACAGACGCATGCACAGTAATCATCAGCTATGTACTGTAGCTCCCATCCCAAAGAGGATTACACGCAGGCGCAGAGAGGTGATTCTCGGCTAGGGACGGACGATTAAAAGCACAATGAGAAGCTTTAGAAACGGAATGGTTCTGGAGAGGTGTCTGTCGATAAGAGGTTCAAATCCTTGAGCGAGCCTTGTGTGTGTGCGTGGGGGAGGGGTGTACAGGGTACAGCTGCATGAAGAATTAGCTGTACTGTAGTTCAAAGAAATTACATATTTTCAAAAGGTAGGTCATCATAATAATTTGATCCCTACACCCCCAAATACCTACAAAGCACACAAATCAACCATGTGCAGTCAAACGCACAGTGTCGCAGTCAAAAGCTACAGCACAGATTGAATGTCGTAATATCAAGATGGTTTAGGCAGGCTTGTGGAGAAAATAAAAATGAGGAGAAAAAAATATATACATTTTTTTTTGGTCACTCACTCTTGAACTTCGCAAGCAAGCAGTGGTGAAGTTACAGACGCATACGCAGTAATCATCAGCTACCAAGCAGGAATGTGATGACAGGAATGTGATTGAAACCAGAAAGACACACATTCAAAGGAATAGTGTGGGAGAGGTGTACTGTACTGTAGATAAGATAAGAAGTTGAAATACTGCAGTGCAGTAAATTGGCCTGTGTGTGTGCGGGGGCGAGCGAGGGGAGAGCGATGTATATGCCGAAATGTGATACTGTTATAGTACACGCCTATGCGTTTCAACAATGTTCAAATGAGACATACAGCACTGCACATGCATGTATAAATATGCAAATTTACAATTACTGCGCGCGCACACGCAGACTGTGTACTGACGTACTGTAGGTTGAACTGCTAAAGTATTAGACTTTGAAGACAACAGCTCGCGAACGCCCCCTGAGTTTTTTGACGGTATTGCAGTATTGCAGACAGCACTAATAAAATGCTAATATTATGAGCGCTAAAATACCGCAATATATTCCGGAAAAAAAAACATACTGCATCTGCCCGCGGTTATCAGAGTTGCGCCGCTACGGCCGCACTAGGATAAAGGCGGCTGCAGCTGTAGAACCTGTGGTCCTCCCTTTATGAACTATGCAACTGTTAAAAAGATTGACCTTAAAAAACAAATGTGCAATTTCACCTCCCAAATTGGCTTGCAATTTACTTGTTACATTTCAACATTTTAAACCTGTCTAATAACAAAGGAGCCATTTAGTTCAGGGATGCGCAAACTTCTTGAGCCTCTTTCCCGGGAGCCACAGCATTCACGCCCCCACCCCTCTCCCAATTGCTCTGCGTCAAATGACGTCACACCATCGCGTCATTTGATGTGAATTGCCATGGCGATGCATCACCGAAGACCCGGCCGGCAGCAGGTAAGTGAGCTACAGAAGCCTCATGCCTCCCCTGGCATTTAATTTAAATGCCGTGGGGAAGACCGCGGGGCCTCTGACACAGCAGAGGCCTCTCCCTAGAAATTCTCTCGCTCCCCTGGGGGGCACTCCCCACAGTTTGCGCACCGCTGATTTAGTTGATTATTCTTTTTTTTTTTTTTTTATAGCAAAACATGATTCAAGCCAAGTACTATTGACTATAATTAGTTAAATATAAAAATATGGGAAAGTGCCCCAAAGGGTTAAATGAATGAAACATAATGCTTTTTGTTGATTTAGTGCAATTAAAAACTGGCATGAGCCAGTAACAAAGTTCCCTTAGCATTATGAAGGAAAACTGTGGATGCACAAATTCCTTAGTGAAAAATAATACACACACATATTTCCCTTATTTCTGTCAGTCATAGACAATCACCACCTCTTCAGTGGAGAGTGAAGTTAGGACTGACACTGAGGTGTATTATAACTTTTTGTTTAATAGAGTTGGTAAGGAGCTCAGAACCTGAAGAAAGGGGCCAGATACTTATAAAAAATTATTTAGTACAACAGAACCAGGTTCGCTTAGACCTCCCGTATACAGGAATGTATAATTCAATATCTTTATGGAATATACAGCTAGGCATAAAATGGGCCTTACATTTATGGAAAACAAATACATAGAACCTATGCTCTTCCCTTTATGAAGTATGCAACTGGTAAAAAGATTGGCCTTATGTAGCCAGGGGCCCCAGGCTATATATTCCTGGCCCCAGTAGTAAGTTCTGGTAAGTGCAGGCAGTGCTGGGGTTAAACTCCTCTCACATGGGCCAGACTGTGAGTCTCCCCACGGGGATGTTATTTTGTTGCTAGTCTGAAAACCGTTAGAGCATGTGCCAGGGGGGTAGGCTCACTCCAGTGGTAGTGTCCTGTTACTGGGGCATAGGAGTGGGACCTCCCCTGGTGGGGGTATTACATTTGGAGGTTCTGCTGAGATGGACACCAAAGGACTATTGCATTTAAAGTTCCAAAGAATGGGATATTTGCTGAGTTGAGAAGTTAAGGGCCACAGTCACTGTATCAAAGCCATGATATTCGCAGCATATTTGCAAGTGGAGATACTCCCTGAAGTGGTGCAGGGGCAGTGTACAGCTCATGAGTGCAAAATCCACAGCTGCTATAACTGAGAGGTGATTGGGGGCATTCACTGTATCAGACCCATTTAGACTTGGACAGCTGCTATATCTGAGAGGTGACTGACAATCACTGTATCAGAGCCATGTCCTTCCAAATTTGTTGGTAAAGGCTGAGATGTGCTTGAAAACCATGGTATTAGCCGAGTGCACGTGGTAATCACCCAGGGATGTCTCTGAAATACTAGAGCTCCAAGATTGGGGTTATCATGTGTGCTCCACTACTTTATTGCATTGTTCCGGGGTTGAGATGTGTGTGTGTATCAGCCGAGTACATGTGGAATTTGGCCAGGTGTGGATGTCTGGCAAGATACCAGAACCCCCAAGAAGGAAACGCCAGCGTGTACTCCACTATTTTGAACTGTTCCAGGGCTGAGATGTGCGTGAAAAACATGGTATCAGCCGAGGGCACGCGGTAATCGTCCAGGAACGTCTCTGAAGAACTAGAGCTCCACGATTGGGTTCCCAGCGTGTGCTCAACCACCGTCCTGAGAATGCATGTGGAGTGTCCAGGTGTGGATATCCTTTCTGCAACCTCCAAGATGGAGCTGCTCACATGCACAACTTGAAATTTGGATAGTTGATAAGGATTCTGAGGTCTGAAAGTGGTTCCCACCAAAATCAGGAGAACCGCGTGCAGAAATTGCAAGATGCAAGAATCAGTCTTGCAAAACACTTGTGGCTTGGCATGAGAGCCATAGCCACGCCTTTTATACAGTGTCTGGGACTCCTGGATCCACCAAGGGGAGGAGACACTGATCTTATTGTCGCCACATGGGGTTAGCGGATGCTTTTCCCCATAGACGCATGTGGTGCCAGAAAAGGATCGAAGTCAAGTGGAGCTACTACACAGGGAGAGAGCCTTCCTTCTCCTCAGAGTGTGAGTAATTCTCTGCCATGCACATAAAGTTGGACTTACCTTTTTTTCTCACAGAGGGTTCTGAGTCCCTCTCCTCCTCCCTCATGTAGCTGGAGCAGGCCTGCTATTTCCAGATGTCGTCCGTGATGTGGAGAGGTTGCGGTGAGCTTCATCTATGCCTTCGCTGATGACCTGTCCTGCTCGAGGGGCATCTGCAGCTATGAGGATCCTTGTGGTTTGACAGCGGTACCTGCTTATGGATGGCAGAGCACCATGGGTGCATCAGCTGCAGAGTACCGGCCGGCCACTGTTTCTCCTTTTCAGGAGGACCCTGTTAAATGTTGCTATTGGTTAATGCACTTTACTGTTGGCATCTATGTTATGTTATGTTATGTTTATGTTATGTTATAAATTTGTTGATGGCATACATTACCTCTACAGGCACGATGAGGAGTTTCACCAGGGGGAGTATGTAGCCAAGTGTCCCTGGCTATATATTCCTGACCCCAGTACTATAAGTCCTGGTAAAAGCAGTTAGTGTCTATTCACTAGGTGTCAGTGAATTTTTAAAGTTGTTGGATTTCCTAAAGATTACTGCTGGTATCAGGGAGTCTAGGTCCCAGCACTGGGTCATTCCCTAAAATACCCCAGTGTTTTTGGACAATCTGTTTGATATCATTAACTTGGCAGTTATATTTAGTAATGAATGAAACAATGATTTTATCAGGAACTAGAAAACAAGTTCTTGAATGATCCTTATTGATCAACAGTTCTTATTTAGGGCTCTGACTTTGCTCCAGGCATGAGTTAATAAATCCAAGTTGATATACTCTGGAGAAAAATTGTCATACAACCCTTTGGTTGGTATTCAAAATCCACATCACGTCTGCAATTGCATCTAAGCATTGTGAATTGGCCCAGAGGAATGTTGTCAATCCACAGCCTATTGTGGTCACTAGTGGCCATCAGGAAGCTATTGGTGTCCATCTTCTTGAAATGCGTCTTGGTTACAATGGTACTGTCAACCAAGGCCCCAAGATGAATTTCAAGGAAATCAATCATAGAGGCATGGTTCAAAGAGATAAACACCAAATTAGCATCATTGCAATTAATGTATTCACAAAATAATCATAGGGACTCCTCATCGTCCTTCCACACCAAAGGTATGTCGTCAATAAATGCTTCCAAACTATTATCCTGTGCGAGAAAGGGTTATTTTGTCAGATACTGCTTGATGTTCCAATGCCCCCATGCACAAATGAGTGTATCTGGGGGAAAATCCTGCCCCCGTCATTGTACCACAGATTTGGAGGTACCTGTAGAATTGGTCCAGAAAAACGTTATGGGACAATATGAATCCAATGCATTCAACAATGACAACAAAGTGGAATCATCTGCCAAAAATTGTTTGACTGATTCCATCCCTTTGGTAAATGCCTTTACATCGCATGTGACCCAATGATAACCTGTTTCCCATTTGAAGTCAAATATATGTACTGTATATGAGTAGTACACTCACATACTTTTAAAGAAATAATGAACGTACTGGGAATTGGTAGAGGTTAATGATTTAATACCTGAAATTATAGGTCTCCCGGGGTGTCTGACAATGTTTTATATATTTTAGGGAGATTATATAATATTGGGATTCTGAGATTGGGTTAAAATAGAAAATTGTACTCTAAATTGGTTAATACATCATGGGCAATGGCCTGATCTAAAAGGATTTTAAATTCCTCAACATACTGTTTAGTAGGATCTTGTTGAAAAGGGAGATAGGACACAGGAACAGAGAGGCGCCTCTGGGCTTTCATCTCATACTCTGTCCTGTTCTGAACTACCACTCCCCTTTGTCTGCTTCCCTAATAATCAATTCTTTATTTTGTTGAAGATTTTTTAATGCCATATTCTCCTCTCTATTGAGATTATACCGTTTACTTTTATTCCAATTTTTTACAAGTTGACCCCGACGAAGCCGATGTCTCGGCGAAACGCGTAGCTCCCTCCAGTTTGTTGTTCTTGACTCATGGGGGCCTCCGTAGTCAGTGTGAGCAGCCGCACGCAGTACTTCCACCTCCTTGCCTTCCGGACGCGGTGACAGGGTTATCTGCTGCAGGACGCACCACCTTTCTACAGGAGCAGACCTGGAACTTTTTACTATGTGAGTGATTTGCTGTTACACTCCAATAAATTTATTGATTTGTTACTTACACATTTGCCTCACTTACCTTCTGCCGCTACACGTGGGAGCAGTCGGGACACTTTTGCTAAGCGGAGGAATTTCTCTGCCAGAACCCTGCCTGCGAGTGACACCTGATCCCTGTCATGTTGACCGGTGTGGACGGGCGGGACCCCCACAGATACCACTCTCCATACCCGTACTTACACTAGGCCGTGTAAGTATTGTGGATTCTAATTTTTATATCCCCATTCCCCCTCTCCCTTTAGGAGGTCATATCCTCCTTTTGGAAGTTCCATTCTTATCAGATTTTTGGCACTTGATTGTCTTAACCCCTTGCTCCCCCTGTTTACTGTTTTAATTTTTTACAAAAGCAATGAAGTCATTGTTAACTAAATTATAGAATGTCCCTATAAAATTTAGATGGGGGTTTGAAGGGAGTGTGGATAGTAGCTGGCAAACCGCCATTGGTCAATGATAGATCATCCAAGGACACTCCCCCCCATCCCCACCGCCCTAATTGGTATCAGATTAGAGTTGGAATTTTGAACTCTGTCGATTTTAAGAAAATTACGTTTTAAAGTTAAATTCCTCATAAATGTTTGTAAATCTGTGAATAATTGAAAACCATTGGGCTCAAAAGAAGGGGCCAAGAAAAGACCCTTACTAAAGAGCTTTATCTGAGGGGGTGTTAATTGAAAGGATAAGAGATTAAATGTAGGGAGAACCAAGAGACATTGGAGAAGGCTAATATTAGAACAATGTTCCACGGCACTTCAAGGTCTGTCATGGCCAAGATTCCTCTTTCCTTAGATATAAGGGCATTCAGGTTGTTAAAATTGATAGAAGAGGGGTAACAGAGTCCAATCTCTTTCAAAACAGGAAAGCTACTGAATATTTCAACTCAATACCCTGATCCCATTAGGATTAAATGAGGATCTTGATATTCTTTCCCTATATTGATCCCATAATTATCGAGGCCATACCAGTTGATAGTTTCCTGATTTGTTCACTGTACAATTCATCTATTAAAACCTGGGTAACACCTATTGGTCGGCATTGTTTTCTGTGTACACATCTATCCCTCTTGAATTTGGATGTTTTTCAATTTCATTGATTTGAATTAATGAATTAAATCTACACTGGGTATTAGAGGTTTTTTATTACTGGCACTCCTTTTTTGGGAACCATGTTTCATGGGAGACCAGTAGTTTTAACACCTTTCTTCCTTCCGGGATCAATTCACTAGGCAGGAGAACATTGGTAAATAAATTGGGATTATTCATGTCAGCCCACAGACATACAAATGTTGCACAAAATACAGTCAATACTTACCAACTGTGGGTCCGGGGGGACTTACTAGCCTCAACTAGGTGCAGGGCGTCTGCTTCAGGTAGGCTTACCCTGTCCGCTCCACGTTCAGGAACACACTGTACTCTTTTCGGGAGAGCCACTGCACTCTTCCCGCTGGATTCAGCTCCGTCCAATTCTCAGAACATGGTCCCAAGAACTTGAGCCCGAGAACTTGCTTCTTGCGCTTCTCCGTTTGCCCAGGATGCTCCGGCACTTCTATGCTGCGCCCCAACCGGTCGCGTCACTGGAGGAAGCCTGGGACAAGGGAAAACCCTTGTGGGAACTTGGCCATGTTCTCAGAACTTATGTGCACTCTGAGAACTTGGCCACGATTACAGGACTTGCCTTCAGCTAGGCCAGGCCTCTCCGGCAACTCCGTGCCAAGTGCTTTGCTATTCAGAGCGAATCACTTTTGAAAAGCCCACCATCGCATCACCGGATCAAGCCCTAGGATGCTTCTCTGATCGGCAAGTCTCCTTACATAGAACTCGCTGTGCTATGTTTAACATGGAAGAAAGACTGGCAACCAATCAGAGCCTGGGATTGTACACAGCAGCCAATCACGACCCAGGGACTCGCCTGGCTTTACCCAATCAAAGGATGGGGCATGTTTAGGCTCAGTTTGCTGGCAAGGTGGGAAATATGAACTGTCCAATGGAAATCGTCCATCCGAGCTCCATCTCGGCAACAGCTTTCCCTGGCCAGCCCATTACCGCCCGCTGGGAAGGCTCCACAAAGTCTGGCTACAACAAAGGGTCTCACCGCTGAGAGCCCATCTGCAGACCTGTTCCTCCGACCCATCCGCAGACCTGTTCCTCCGACCTTCCCCACCTACCAGATGTCACGACATCTAGCCCATCCATTCCTTTGATCCGCCATTGCCATGCAGCCCCCCGGCTAATTACATTACCAAGCCTGTCTGCATAGTAATGGATACCTATACAAATACATTGAGAACTTAGAATGTACAACTTGGAATCTAAAACTTGGGCTCTACAACTTGGTTTTAAAACAGGCTCCTGCACTGTGTTTTAAATCCCGATTGTAGAACTTGCTGGCGGGGCAAAGATATTACATAGGGTTACATTGGCGCTCCACAACACACTGTCTTTACCTACAGCCGCGTACCCACAGATCATGCACTATTTGCGGGTACAATTACAATACTCCCTGTATAACTGATCAGCATAGTTTTTAACCCTTTTTGCCCCCCAATATCCACCCTTAAACTCCCGTTCCCAAAGTCCCGGTCCTGCAGCTATTTCCTATGAGGGATCCTAAACACACAGGACTTCCCCGGCTTATAAACCCACAGGGGACAGTTTAAGGGAACATGGTTACAGGGGAATACATTAACACACTTTAGTGATCCCAAGAGCTGACACAAACATTGTCACACCTCCCCCACCCCTTTTTTGCATTGTAATGGATCTGCTCCTTTCCTCTTTTTGAGGTTCAATAGACAGTAATTTGCATACTTTGTTATATGTACTGTATATGACTTGATTCTTTATTTTGATAATCACTGACAATTTTTGTCTGTTCTCTCTCCTTCTAGGACCCTTATCTATATTGGATAGTTTCTAATATGTTTTTTATATAGCTCTTTTATGAATATTTGTATTAAACAAGTACTTGCCTATAGCAACAATGTTATTAATTGTACTTGCATTTTTAACTGCATCTGCGTTTGAAGAGGGGTATTAAATAACATAAACATACTATCATGATCAATACTCTTTGATGCAATAATGTATGTTTTATTTTCTGATGTTTGTATCAAAAATATAGTTGTATGTAACATCTTTATTAATTGCACCTTTAACATTAACCAATCCCCGCAAACAGAGGGGTTTAAATAGTACACACCTGATGAAGAAGCGTCCGCTACGGAGAGTGTTGGATGAATTATTGCCTCTATCATACCCTTGTATTTGTGGGTTGAAGGTTTACAATTGAATTTAATAATCCGAAACTGCTTGAGAGTGCCCGTTTGCTTTTGGCTGTTTTTTGGCGCTGATGTCACTCGAGCACTTCTGACAGAGTCACTTCCCGATCGAAGGGTCTTCCACCTACACCTACCTGGCCGAGTGGAGTGTGAGGGTGCATGCTCCTCAGACCGGGAGCAGAGACAGATACCAGTACATCAGGAACAATACCTAAATAAACTTTTTGAGGACCAGTCAGACAAACCAAGCTGCATATCACACCCCAGAAAGGGTCACGGAAAACACAAGGTCTCATCGTCTGCCTCCACCCTACAATTGTTAGTAGTATATAATCTCTCGAACTACACTGTATCATCATTTCAATTGTCATTGTAGCCAGGACTGGTTCTTGGCTACCAGTCTGCCCTCACTGGCAGTAAGCCCATGTAAGAGCAGGCCTGCCAGTACTTATCATGGGTTTTCCCCACTCTCAGCAGTGCCCTTGAGTGACAGGGGGGGTGGAAAACCAGGCCTGGAATCAACCAATCCTGGGTCGGACCTGGTGCCCTCCTCCTGGCTGTACTTAAGGGGAGTGTCGCCCAAATTTAGTTAGTGCCTCTCCCCACTTGAGAGAGGCAGGTCACACACAGGTTGCCTGAATACTGGCCTTCCCTGTTCCTCTTCCCCTCGGGGGAGAGTGAGAGTGCACCTTTCCCCTGATCGAGGATCAGGGAAGAGCAATGACTGCTGTGGGGGCCCTTGACCCATAGTGCTGGGCCAGGGACCGTCCTTAAGCTGGAGATATCACTATAGACTGCACAGGGCAGAGGCCTGCTGTGACTGCATTGAGCTGAACAGAATAAACTGTTCCTGTTTCATATACCTCCTGCCTGGTGCATGAGCTTACTGGGGAAGGAGAGGGGATTGTGTTCTGCCGTAGGAGATCGCCTCCATACACCTGAAGCCTGCGAAAGATGGAGTTGATGCACTGCTAGAGAACCATGCTGGGTATGTACCCCAGAAACCCGTCCTGTGTCCCCACAAACATCGGCGAATGACTCAGCCTCCTGCTTACCAACAGGTAGCATGCACCACACATGCTGTAATGGCAGAATCTCCCATCGGGTGGGAGAAACACTGTTACATCATTATTACAAAAAGGTCTTTCTTTCATAACTACTTTCTCTCCATCTTCAATTGCCACAGAGGTTGAGATGATTAAGATTAGATAGGAACTATAAAATCAAAGAGTCTTTTAAGAACAAGAGCAAAATTAAAAAGCACGTTCGACTCAATTAATACAAACCCATCCATATCCACTTTCCAATGGGGCATCACTAGCAACATTAGACAACTACACAGTGATCTTCATAAATTCTACACCAATCCAAACACAGCAGAAAGACTTGCCATTACAGCTCTGACTGTTGTTGTACTTAACAATGTGGACTACAAGATATAAATAGTACAACAACACAGGTACACCAACCGCTATAAACTTCTCATATGTTACCCCACTACACAATTCAAATAGGAAATTGACAATATTCTCAACATTGGTTTAACTAATAATTGGATTGATGAAGCCACACAGAAATGTATGACACAGTAATACCCGATACGAGCCACTATACTGTATACACTTTACCAAAAATACACAAGCGACTGGGTAATCGCCCTGGGAGGCCCATCATATCAGCTAGAGACTCTCTGTGCCAACCCATTTCACATTATGTCGACTGTTTCCTCCATCCCTGCATTATATCTGTCCAGAGTTACCTTAAGGATACTACTGCCTTTCTTATCATATTAAACTATTTGAGACCTGTTCCTCCTGGGACTTTACTGGTGACAATGGACGTCTATATCTGCATTCCCCATGATGCAGGTATTCAGGTGGTTTGTGAACTCATTACCAAACACCCTGACTACAGAGGCCCTACAATTGACTTCTTCATGTTATTGATCCATTATATCTTACACACGAACCCTTTTAGATTTGAGTCTGATTTTTACCTTCACAAAAATCCAACTAGGTTCCCAGCACTCATAGATAAATAATGAATACGTGTCATTTGGATTTGCCAAAAAGTTTTTTACTTAATAACAAAGTCCTAACAGAAAAAACTGAAGCATAAACAGTGAAAGCACAATATCAATCTATGCCAACAGACATGGATAAAGATAAAGCAGAGCACAGTGTATAAACACAGATAAGGGAAAGCAAGGGTAAAAAGTACAGTGAAAATTAAGGGGGGCAATGTCTCGGGGGTGAGAATATTTTGCACACTGTGTCCCGTTTTAGACCATTATCTGTGTTTATACACAGTGCTCTGTTTTATCTTTATCCATGTCTGTTGGCATACTGTAGATTGATATTGTACTTTCACTGTTCATTCTTCAGTGTACTCTGTTATGACTTTGTTATTAAGTAATAAACTTTTTGGCATATCCAAATGACACGTATTCATTATTTATCTATGAGTTCTGGGAACCCAGTTGGATTTTTGTGTAGATATTTTTGAGGGTTTAGGGGCCCTCTCTTGTTCCTGCTGCCTCACCATCACTCTTTGGCATAGATTTGCTAATTGTTAGAGTGCTGCCTATATCCTATACTTTTTGATGTTTCCTTTCAGACGTCAGGAACCGCTGTGGGTTCTTATATGGTTCTCATCTATGCTAACTCTTTTACGCATAAGTTTGAACAGATCCATATACTGTCTGACTCTCGATTCTCCAACTATATCATGTGTTAATGACGTTATATAGACAACCCCTTTTCATGTGGACAGGCTCCAGGAACAGGTTATACCAGCCTGAGCTAGCAAGCACATCATAAAACACAATCGTAGCTACAGCATACTCACAGAAAACAGGGCATATGGGGGGAATCCTAGATAACTAGGTTCTGAGCACCACATGTATGTATGTATATGTATGTCTTTAATTATAGCGCCACTAATGTACATAGCGCTTCACAGTAGTAATACACGACAATCATATAAATAACAAATAATACAAATAACAGATCATTGGAATAAGTGCTTCAGACATAAAAGTAACAGTTAGGAAAAGGAGTCCCTGCTCCGAAGAGCTTACAATCTAATTGGTAGGAGGAACATACAGATACAGTAGGAGGGAATACTGGTAAGTGTGTCTGCAAGGGGACAAGCTTTATGTATAGTATACTAGGTGTATAGTGCTAGCCACGGAGCTACTCATATGCTTTGTTAAGCAGGTGTGTTTCAAGGTGGGTCTTAAAGGTGGATAGAGAGGGTGCTAGTCGGGTGTTGAGGGAAAGGCATTACAGAGGTGTGGGGCAGTCAGTGAGAAAAGTTTAAGGCGGGAAAAGGCTTTAGATACAAAGGACGTAAAGAGAAGACATCCTTGAGAAGAACACAAGAGTCTGGATGATGCATAGCGAGAAATTGGGGCTGAGATGTAAGGAGGGGCAGAAGACTGTAAAGATTTAAAAGTGAGGAGGAGAATTGAATGTGTGATACAGGATTTGATAGGAAGCCAGGAGAGGGATTTCAGCAGGGGAGACGCTGAGACTGATTTAGAAAAGAGTAGAGTGATTCTGGCAGCAGCATTTAGGATAGATTATAGGGGAGACAGGTGAGAGGCAGGAAGGCTGGACAGCAGGAGGTTACAGTAATGTAGTGTAAGGAATCTGGTGTCTCAGTGCCGTCAGCGCGACCATTGCTCACACCCCGTCGGTACTCAGGCGTCCAAGCGCCTGCAGCGCAATTCCCACATACCTCTGTTGTCTGCCACTGACACTCAGGCTCCTGTTCCTAGGTGCCTGTTGAACCGCAGCCTCTGTGTGTGTCTCCGGCTCCGCGCTCTATGCGCACACATGCGTCTGTCACTGACCCCATGCGCATACGCGTGTCAGTCACCGAATCCACGCACACACGCACGCCAGCCCCAGACGTTATGCGCATGCATTCCCAGCTTACAGAGCACACGCCTAACAGAGCACTTTTAACCACTGCTCCTGCAGTGAGGCGTCGCCCCCAAGCATCACACAGTTCCATGCAAATCAATGACTACACTCAGCTGGGCTGTAACACCTCCCTCCTATCAGGGAGGACTCCTTGCAGTCCTCCAAGCCTGCCCCCTCTTTCAATTGGCTTGCCCAGCCTTATTATGCCTGAGCTTCCCATCACTCGTCGCTCGACATGGTTCTGTATGGAAGCATTTGACTACTCTCTCAGTGACTTCTCAGGTATTGACGCGGATTGGACGACAACCCCCTCTGTCTCTCGAATTCGGCTCTACTTGGACTTCGTGATTTCTGGCATCCCTGACATACGGCTTATACCTTCGACCTTCCGCAACTCTCCAATCCCTGACCTTGGCAACGGCAATAACTACTCCTCTACTACCGGTACCGGCAAGTATTGTCTTCCTTACTATACCTGGCCTGGCAACACTAACACCACACTCCGGACGCGCTCCCTTTGCTGCGGGTGCGTGTATCCCTACGTCCCACCACAGCACAGGGGACGGGTCTGGTCTGCGGGCAGCACCGGCGTAACATGTAGATAGGAGAGAATGAGGGCCTGTGTCAGAGTTTTAGCAGTCGAGCAACAGAGGAAAGGTTGTATCTTTGTGATATTGCGGAGGAAAAAGCAACAGGTTTTAGATACGTTTTGAATGTGAGAGGAGAAAGTGAGAGAGGAATCGAGTGTGACCCCTAAGCATCGTGCTTGCGCTGCTGGGTGTATGACTGAACTTCCAACAGTAATGTTGAAGGTGGTAGTGGGGCCAGGTTTGGGAGGAAGTATGAGGTGCTCTGTTTTTGCCATGTTAAGTTTAAGTCAAAGGAGGGCCATCCAGGATGATATTGCAGAGAGACATTCAGAAACTTTGGTCTGTACAGCAGCTGTAAGGTCAGGGCTCAAAAAGTAAATGTGTTTGTCGTCAGCATAGAGGTGATATTGGAACCCAAGAGATGTGATTATGTCACATAGAGAGAGTGTGTACAGAGAAAATAAGAGAGGTCCCAGGAAAGAGCCCTGGGGTACCCTCACAGATAGATCAATAGAGGAGGAGGAGGTGTTAGCAGACGAGACACTGAAAGTACGATGGGAGAGGTAAGAGGAGATCCAGGATAGAGCTTTTTTACAAATACCAAGAGTATGGAGAATGTGAAGGAGGAGAGGGTGGTCCACTGTATCAAATACTGCAGAGAGATCAAGTAATATGAGCAGATTGTAATGACCTCTGTCTTTGGCAGCATGGAGGTCATTAGTTATTTTAGTGAGGGCTGTTTCAGTTGAGTGAGCAATGCAGAAGACAGATTGTAGAGGGTCTAGAAGAGAATAGGTGTTGAGAAAAGGGAGCAGGCGAGGGAATACAAGTTGTTCAAGGAGTTTAGAGGCAAAAGGCAGGATGGAGACAGGTCGATAGTTAGAAAGACAGGTAGGATCAAGCTTGCTGTTTTTGAGTAATGGTATGACTGTTGCATGTTTGAAGGAGGAGGGAAAGGTACCAGAGTAGATGGAGGAGTTCAAAATGTGTGTGAGCATAGGGATAATAGTAGGATCAAGAGGTTTTAGCAGATGGGAGGGAATGGGGTCAAGAGGGCAAGTGGTAGATGGAGAAGAGAGTAGCAGTGCCACACCCTCCTCTGTGACAGCGGAAAAAGAGTCAAGGAAGGCAGGAGGAGAGTTAGGAAGAGGTGTAGGATGGGAGGAGGAAATAGAGGGAATGTCCTGATGTATGGATTGCACCTTTTCCTTGAAATAGTCAGCCAAGTTCTGAGGTGAGATGGAGGAGGAAGAAGGCAACTGAGGGTGGTCTGAGTAGGGAGTCAAAGACAGAGAAGTCGGCATGGGTTAGACGTGTTGATTAGAGAAGAAAAGTAGGTTTGTTTAGCCTGAGAGAGGGCAGAGTTGAAACAGGATAGCATAAATTTGTAGTGAAGTCTACGAGAGTGAGATTTCCTCTAGATGCGTTCAGAAGAATGAGTGCAGGAACGCAGCATGCACGTGTGGGAATTTAGCCAGGGTCTGGGGTTAGAAGGGCGAGAATGGCAGAGAGAAAGCGGTGCATGTAGATCAAGAGAGGAGGATAGGGCAAAGTTGTTGTTGATCAGGTTGTATGGGTCTGGAGCAGGGCTGAGAGAGGAGAGGGAGGAGTGTAAAGTGGAAACAAAAGCTGTAAGTTAATAGAGCGCAGGTCTCTGCAGAAGCGAGGGGTAGATGGAGGTGAAGAAGGAGAGAAGTGAGAGAGCAAATATTAGATGAGATGATGGTCCGAGAGGAAGGGGGGAAATGGAGAAATCAGAGAGAGAAAAGTTTTTAGTGAAAAACAGATCTAGGTAGTGGCCATCTTTGTGGGTGCTGGCTGCAGTCCACTTTTGAAGGCCAAAAGAAGAGGTTAGAGAGAGAAAGCTGGAAGCCCAAGGGAGAGAGGGGTAATCGATGTGGCAGTTGAAGTCCCCAAGGAGAAAACAGGGGACTCAGAGGAGAGACAGAAGGAGAGCCAGGATTCAAAGTGAGAGAGAAAGACAGAAGGGGGATGAGTAAAGGTAGGCGGGCAATATATGACCGCCACGTGGACAGGGAGAGGGGAGAAAATCTGGACAGTGTGAGCCCCAAAGGAGGGGAAAGCAAGAGAGGGAGGAATAGGAAGGGTTCGGAAGCGGCAGATAGGGGAGAGCAGAAGCCCCACACCTCCACCCCTGCCATCAGAGAGAGGAGTGTGGGAGAAAGAGAGGCCACCATAGGAGAGGACAGCTTCCAGAGTGAGTGAGCCAAGTCTCACTCAGTGAGTGAGCCAAGTCTCAGTTATAGCAATGAGAAGAAGAGCATGAGAGAAAAAGAAGTCATGCACAGTGAGGAACTTATTAGAAAGGGATCGAGCATTCCAAAGGGCACAGGAGAATGGGAGAGAGGAGGGAGGGTGAGAGGGGATGGGAATGAGGTTAGAGGGGTTGACACCAGAGGGTGGAAGTTGCATATGGGAGGCGAGGCCAAGAGCAAGTAGAAATAAGACAGGGACCAGGATTGGGAGAGATGTCCCCAGAAGCAAGGAGGAGCATGGAAAGAAAGAGAATGTGTGAGGATGATTTGTAAGGGTGTGTTTTCGTGCATGGGGTTATAGCTGTGTAGTGTCAGTGGGTGCAGGTAAAAAAGGAGTTTATGTGAACTGAGAAGTGGTGAAGGAAGTACTGTAGAGATGGAGATATATGAATAGAGTTTGAGACATAATGAAGCTGGTAGAAAGAAATGTGTAATTTGAGAAGAAGTGAGGTCACAGCAAATATAAAGAGTAAAGGTGGCGTTAAAGCAATCGTTAAGTGCTGAGGTGTGCAGTCTGGGATAGATAATGTCCTCCTTTCCAGCGTAGTTCAAAATCCAGGATTCCGGGTCAGTAGGTGTTGTGTTGTCTACTTGTTCACTCTTTTTGAACTTCCTTTTAAACTCCAGCACTGCATGCTACTTTAAACCACATCAAAGGCTTACCCAGGGCTGGCTTCTGCTCCCCGATGAGATAGAGGCTACCCAGACCTCTGTGGTGTAATTTGCGGCAGAGCATTTTTAAATCTGCTGAAAGTCCTTCTCTCCGTTTCTCCAGCTCAACTACAGTCTAATATCACAAAGCAGTTTAAAATGTTCCACTTCCTAGGGCTCTGCGATCCTCCTTCGAGTGTCTCTGGCACAGCCTCCGAAAATGAGCTGTGGAGCGCTGATTCGGTTCCCCTTATGTAGCTTCCCCACTGCCATAGGAAAGCATAGTAGAGGGGCTGGCGACCAATCACTGTACAGATGCTGATCATGGACCAACCAGGAACCGAGGGCTCATCTGCATTGGCCAATCAGCAGTGGGGGCATGTTTAGAAAGTTAAAGGACTTGTGGATGTAATTTCAAACGTGCCAATGAGAGCAGCACCTACCAGACTCGGCAACTGCTTCTCTCATCGAGTCTCCCACTGGGCTGGCGCCACTCTGGCTGGGGAATCAACCTTTTTCTCTGCTTTTCAAGCGGATGTCCCCCTGGCCCGATCTCCCCCATGGACACCCTCTCCTTTGTCCCCGGACCTCTCCGCCCCCTCCAGACACAGCAGCAGCCATTTTCTCTGTGCATGCAGGCAGCACAAAGGGTCTCTCAGCCCTGCATGTCCAGAGACTTTGGCTCTGCTTTACTGTTACACAAATCGTATTTTTATACTTGCATTGCACAAAGGAATAACAAGTAAATTTCTAAATAGGATGCAAGGGACTACCGGGCATGTAAAAAAAGGGTTGCCCATGGGTCTGATAGCCTGGTGAGACCCAAGGAAGGATAGCAGGGGCCAGGGACTGGGCTTATCCTTTATTTTACTGGTCTCTGGACCCCTTTGCCATCACAGACCACTTTACAAAATAAATAATAAAATGTCGAGACTTATATTACAATAAATGCAACAAACATAAAAGTAGACATTAGGAAAGGGAATCCGTGCCCCGGAGACCTTACAATCTAAGTGATATTCAAATTAACACTAAGGTGTGGAAACGAAAGTGGCCATCCCTCCTGGAACCAAAGTGAATGAATGGCAGTGACATGTTTTATATGTTAGATGTGGATGACTGCCAACAATATTTATACACAAATTAAAAGTATACGTATTTCTTTTTTATTTTAACCTTTAATATTTCCACAGTAACTAATTGCTTGGGAGTGTTCAATAAATATGGAGGAGGTATAATATAATGACAGGAGACCATCATCATCAGGAGTGACACAATCTCGAGGCCGCAATACGGACATCTCATGAATAAAAATGATCTCACGTGAAAATCCTAACTTTGTTTGTACAGAATTTTGCAGTGTGGTTTGTTCCATAGGAATGGCAGGCCAGGTCAAACATCTGGAAGACAAGCCGTAACTTTGTATATTCACACGTTCCAATATGGAATGTTCAAAAGCAGCTGCATATTGCAGAGGTGTGTGGGGACTGTCTCAAGCCCGCAAGCTTTAGCTCAAACCTTTGTTTCTCTCATAAATAATGCATATTCGTTGTAGGTTATGATACCCATTAGGGGAGCAACATTACAGTTCTTCATAGATTAAATTAAAGTGTACCGAACTTCCCAAACCTCATAGGTTTCTTCTTCAAGTGTAAACCTACAGTATGAGGTTTGAGAAGCTCTCTGCACTATATTTTCTGCATTTCTCCAGAACCAATACAGCTAATACAACTTAATAATACCATTGAATGGACAAGATAAAAATCGGAATTTTATTTGTGTGAACTTTTCAAACCCTTTCACAAAAGTTTGCAGATTTTGTCTGCTTGCAAATTCGGAAAATCAGTGAATGAATCTTTCTCGGGTGGTGGCTTAAATTTTTCTTGATTTGTAAGTTAATTCCAAAGTTCAACTCACTTCCAAACACACTGTGACACTCACAAAGTTTGCAGTTTAAACCAGCAAACATGCCTGTCCTTGCAGGAAAAGTTTCAAATATAAAGCTGTAAAGGCTGGACAATCTACTCCATGCTAATAATATTGATGCAAAAAAATATCAAACATATAAAATAGAAGCTCTATTGAGCCAATTCATGTCAGAAATTAGTGAGATTGCTTTCCTATAAGTGAAAGTTGACAGTCCTGCGCATTAAAGCTTCTCCGTGCCAATTCCTTACCTTACCCATACTTTTGCTCCTGCCATTCCTACTTTGTGAGGAAATATTTGCACAAAGACACATCCATAGAACTGGAAACAATAAACTGTGGATGTTCTTGGAGAGGAAAATCGAGTAGGAGAAGCCATATTCAATTTGAACCATGTAAAATGTAATACTGCAACAGTGAAAAGGCAGATATGTTATAGATGTGTTTGAAAACCACTTTACAACTTTGGTGCAGAGGGACAAAACCATATATGGTGGGAAATATAGGGCTGAAGGAGTGGCTCCGTGAGTAACGACACTGACTGATACAGTTTGATGTAGAGGAGCCTGGTTCAATTCCTAATGTCAGCTCCTTGTAATCTTGGGCAAGGCACCTTATCTCCCTGTGCCTCAGGCACCAAAAACATAGATTGTAAGCTCTACAGGGCAGGGACTGTGTCTGCAAAATGTCTCTGTGAAGCGCTACTTAAAACTAGCAGCGCTATACAAGAACAAACAATTATTATATGTCAGGCAGCATGGGATGACCAGAGAGAGAGAGCCGTAAATTACACATAGGGAAAAAGGGGTAACATAAGACTACGTTTTATTTACACAGCAAATTCTTTATTTGTCAAGAACAAGGACTGCATAAATGTTCTAAGGAAAGAGTCCGCAGGGCTTTTTAATATCAGAATAGTTTTTTTTAAGGAAAGACAAAGATACACAAATAAAGTGGCATTAGTGATCTCAATGTGGTTTTCACTTTACAAGAAGTAAATACGTTTTGTTTTCAATGAAATGTCATCTTATGGCAAAAATGACTGCCCTCCAGGGAAGGAAGGAAACAGAAAAAAAACATGAATTTGGTTTGCTGATTCATTTATATACTGCAATTTATATTAAATTCCAAAGGTATATTCAAATAGTAAATAATTGAAACAGACTTTTAATTCAATAGCTATTTTGTATGGGCTATTATTGGCATCTCCCTATCTAGAACATTTGTATGCCTTAGAATGTAAAATGACATGTAAAATAAGGCACTGTCCTCATTAATCTAGCAAATATTATTGAACTATGCTCACTATCTACAGTTTATGAGAAGCATTAAAGGCAGACTAATTTTTTTTTACAAAAATGAGGTACCATCCTCCTGTTGCTCCTTCAATAAAAAAAAGTACAGCTGAACACTGTTATAACGCGGTCCTTGATTGACTTAATTCTATTTTTTGGACTTTAAAATATGTATCTACTGTTTGTGGGGATTATATTATGAATACAATTAATTTTTGAAATTTTAAAATAATTTGTATTGTTATTCCCTGAGTGGAATGAGCGCCAAACTGATTTATTCTTTTTACGGGTCTGACAGCCAGGTGAGACCCAAGGAAGGATAGCAGGGGCCAGGGACTGGGCTTATCCTTTATTTAACTGGTCTCTGGACCCCTTTGCCATCACAGACCACTTTACAAAATAAATAATAAAATGCCGGGACTTATATTACAATTAATGCAACAAACATAAAAGTAGACATTAGGAAAGGGAATCCGTGCCCCGGAGAGCTTACAATCTAAGTGATATTCAAATTAACAATAAGGTGTGGAAACGAAAGTGGCCATCCCTCCTAGAACCAAAGTGAATGAATGGCAGTGACATGTTTTATATGTTAGATGTGGATGACTGCCAACAATATTTATACACAAATTAAAAGTATACGTATTTCTTTTTTATTTTAACTTTTTAATTTTATTTTAACCTTTAATATTTCCACAGTAAATAATTGCTTGGGAGTGTTCAATAATATTATACAAGGAGGTTTACTCCATGTGTTTTAATTCTTCAATATATTTTAGGTATTGGATTTGTTTCTATCAGCAGGTTTCGTTGAATTATTTAAATGTTTTCATGTAAGGTAATAACATTATTTAATATAATCAAGAAAATACTAAAGGCCCTTTTTTACAAAAAAATGCTAAACAATAAGACCCTTTATGACCCATTCAAGTCTTTTCTCAGTACATGAAACACACAGTTATTACCTTATATGAAAACATTTATATAACCAATTTTCTTAATTGAGATTTAGGCTGTCTTTGAGAAGCCATAAAAACATTTAAGGGACTAAAAAACAAAGAAAATTATTCTTTACATTTATGACTCCAAAAAAATATGTTGTATTTTTTTGTGAATTGCATTACAGTTCTAATGTGGATGCTGTCTAAGAAATTGACATTGGCTTTAATGTGATCAACCTTATTTTGATGTCCTGGAGTCAAAACTGTTTGGTAAAAATTGTTATCTATGCACAGAATGGGATTTGTAAATTGGATTTTTATACAAAAAAAAAAAGAATACAGGCTTTAGCAAATTCAATTTTTAGGAGTTTGTTGAGTAAAGTGAACATTCAAAAGCTCTCCCGTGACCAGAATGTCAACGATGCATTGTGTAGATCTGGAACTATTGAGCAAAATCTGCTGAAACACAGCTCAGGAAAACATCAAACCTCAGAACATTACATTTGCAATAATTTATTGGACAGCTGTTTCTTTACCACTGTTAAAAGTATGTACAGCATATTAGATTAATTGTGTACAGTAGCTCCATCACCATAAAATTAGATTTAGGAACAAAGTCGATCACAGATTGCTTAAAAATAAAATACAAAAAAGTAGCCCTGTAATTTAGTTTTTATCACCCCTGTTTTAAGCTATCAATTTCTCCCCTGATTATTTCTTTCTTCACATGAACCAAGGGGATTCCTTGGTGGTTATTCATCAAACTCTGACAGTGCTGACCAGGGAACTATAGTGCTAAAACTCCCAGTGAATTCAATGGGCATTTCCCTTTACCGCAATTGGCTCCCTGATGCTGGAAATGGAAGTGAAGAGGGCTCCACTTCCATTTCGATCAGGTTGGCCACTCCATGGGAGTACCTGGTACGTCAAGGCGGCCTCTGGCGTGCCGTTCCAGCTACATTATTAGGGCACTATAAAGGTTAAGTATAGTGAGTCTGAAAGGAGCTTCAGCTTTAAATCCTCTGCTGCCAGAGATGCCTTCAGCACTATGACAGCGAAGGCGGAAAGGAAGAATCGGTCATATTCAGAATTCCTTACTAGATTATAAACATACAAGTACCCGCTCTAAGCATTGTATTGTAGGGCAGAGAGATCTGTATCTGCTGTGCTGCTGTAAATGTGAGACGTCCAAAAGTAAATTATCCATCCCTGAGGATATTGCTGTAGCTGCCTAATATCTGGTGGGGAAGCAGAGATTAGTCTGGTAAGGCTAAAACTATTTGGATGACTGAAATAATACACAAAGGCATGCAGGGGACAAGTGGCTATTATAATCAGAGGAGGACAGTTTAAATGGTTCAATCAGCAGTATCGGTGACAATGCCTAAATATTAATTTGTTTTACAAGTGCACTATGCGGCCGATGATATTTTAAAAGATTAAGGGATTTCGTTTTCTTTGATAGATTGTGGCTTCTAAAGCTGCTGATTTATGTAGGATTATGTTGGTTTGCATAGAAAGAATGTAAACGCCACGTATACCGGTCTGGAGGAAGTCTTATTTAGTACTATAAATATACTGTACATCCTTGTCAGAATTATAAGGGCCTCTGAGGTATTCAAAAATATGTTCTTCTTTGCAGACATCAACAGCCCTTATGGGGGTTATTCATTAAACTGCATAAGTAATGATTGGGGCACTATCGCAATGAAACTTCCATTTACCTTAATTGGAATATCTGTGCAATCGTGCCGTGATCAGAACTATGATAATAATTAATAACTGCTTTATGTGTTGAAGCTGTAATTTCCACCTACCTGACAGATTTCTTTGTGTATTTTTTTGTTTTTTTTAATATTATCTGAAGCCGCTGTCCACAGCAACAAAAGCAATGAATTATTATAACCAAGGAACCCTCTGGTCAAGGCCAATTTCCCAGTCCAAAAGGAAATCAAAATTGCAGCAGCTGCAACATTGCCCGTGAGCCTTTCAATAAGGATAATGCCACTGTGAAGTGTGCATTTGTATGTTTCTGTGTATACATTATATGACAATGTATATGAGTGTTTACATCTAATATACATATATAATATATATATATATATATGTGAAAACAAAGAAAAGACAGCGCAAAAAAACCATTGTGTAGTATATTAAAAATACATCAAAGACGCGACCGGCCGAGAGACGCTGCCGGATGACGTCACACGCTAGCGTGGACTAACCAGGAAGTAACGCGGCGATCAACCCTGCTGAACCACCGCTCCTTGAACACGCGGGAAGGTTCCCCAATGCTGAGCTGTACATGCCGATTCTGGATACCAGCAGCTTGAGGGAGAACGTCTAAGTAACCTGTGTTCGTGTCCTGCTGTCCCTGCCGAGTGGTAACATGTCCCTAACATGTCATGCTATTAACCCTTTTTTTTGATGTACGTGCAATACTCACCCTCACATTATAAATAATATTTTTAATATACTATACAATGGATTTTTTGCGCTGTCTTTTCTTTGTTTTCATGTAGCCTGGTGTTTTGAGCCATTCCCATTGACCAGCAGCACAAAACCTCACCTATCAGGTTGTATTATATAACCCCTATTTAAGTCACTATATTATATATCACCGATCACTTATGAGCGCAAGTCTTTTGTTTTCACTTCATATATATATGTGTGTGTGTGTGTGTGTGTGTGTGTGTTAGTGTGGTGGGGTGTGGGGGTGTGTGTGGGGGTGTGGGTGTGTGTGTGTGTGTGTGTGTGTGTGTGTGTGTGTGTGTGTCTCTACAAACAAAAAGAAGACAAACACAGACCTAGGTAAGGTAATTGAAGTGCAGTGTCATGGAACAAGAATCACATCTCTGTTTCTCCCCCCCCCCCTTTCCTTTGCAGCTTCTGCTTGTCAGTTCCTCATTTCCAGCTGCATGTATTTTGCTCTGTACACACACACAGTGCCTGTGTGTTAGACACAGTGTTGCAATCCCTGTCTCTGCTTTATGCCAGTGAGTTGCTTTAGCAACCTCATCCTTTTTATCAGAATGGGCTAGTCTGCTCTCTCCCCCTCTGCCTTGCTCACAGATGGTCTGCCCCAGGCTATCTTGTTACCCAGAATACACTCACACTTCCTTTTATATTCAACACTGGCTGAGTGAGTACCTTCTGTAATTTTGCTCTAATGGCAAGGCCTCATCCTTTTCACCTGCCCTTACTACAAAGCACCCACAGAGAGACATTTTTCCAACACAAACATCTCATCCACAATAAAGTGAAGAAAATATACAGGACTTGTTGTGGTTTGGAAAGAGGGCTAAGTTGAACCTATCTGGGCTATTCATACCACACATGACTCTGGCCTCAGAATATGCAGCATCAGAGGAATAAGGTAAGTAAGCACCACGGTAAGGACACTGTTTCATCAATTCACAAATCCGTGACACACAACACGTGGATACCGTTCTCGTAGGGGTCACGGTACGATGTCCAGTCGCCCATCCTTGTTAGTCGCTCATTAGGGTTTACCAGTCTAGGACCTGCATCTCCGCAACACTGCCGTCGCCTGCAATAGCAGGGCTCCCCGCGCCGTGATCCTCTAATTCCTCCCGGGTTGTTGCTCCTAACACTGACGACTTGCGACTGATGTCTACAGCATCATCACTGGCTGTATGCCAGCAAGAAACAGCTTACAGTCCCTGGAAACCTCTGAGTTAAAAAGTACAGCGCCACCTAGCAGACCCTACTAGTTTTGCTTATTCATCAAGCTTCATCAGGGGTTGTGGCTGTATCTCCTCTTCGTTCTTATATATCCCCCAGCACTGATCAGGCTTAATTTGCCATTCATTAGTATGTTAAGGTGTCATAGTTTAAAGTGCAATTATAGAACATATCCAATTAGCACTGTCAGCACTGGTTGATACAAGAATAGCTCAGATTATTCACAATATTACATCCTAACTTGATACAAAATCTACTAAAAATTTAATTTAATTTAAAAAATAATAAAGTTTTAAAATACCAAAAAAAGTAATCATGAATATTTAAAGGAAAGGGGCAATATCTACATGTTCGTTCAAATCATTGGGAACTTGTATGCAATTTGTAAATCCATTGTTGTTTTTTCTGCATTGGTTTTTTATTCTGATCTCCCCCTGATATGTGGGGGTATTTGTTATAACCCAATGAATTTAAAATGTGTTAAATCGCTATCATGATTTAATTAAAAGTGTTTTGGAAGATTATGTAGTTTTTTATTTTGTTGAAGATGTTTAGCATTCTTTATATTGTTAACATGTTATTTTATTCTCGCATGCAGCTCTCTCTTGGTTTTGTCTACATAATAAAGACCGCAGGCACTTGACATTTTATAAACTATATATTTAGACTTACAATTTATAAAAGAGTCAATATTATTCATCTTTCCTGATGGCAATGCAAATTCTTTTTTGTGTATCCATGAATTTACATATAACACAGTTATTACACTTATAATTCCCCAGTGGTTTAGAAGTCAACCAACTTACACACCACTGTTTGATTTTGGAATATCTCTAGGCAAACTTGGACTTAAAATGTTCTTGAAGATCAAAGATTTTCTGAAGCATATTTTTGGTTTACTATCTAATGTACTACCCAATATCGGATCTTCTCTGATGATGTTCCAATGCTTTGTTAAAGCTTTCTGTATTTTATAGTGCATTGGATTATATTTGGTAATAAACAATGGATTATTATCATTTTGATAGTTTTTATTTTTAGGATCTTTTTTTACTGTTAGTTTTTCTTTTAAGTAAAATATCTCTAGCTACCTTATGAGTTCTTTCCAAGGCGGTCTCCAATACCTTGTGGTTATAACCCCTTTGTAACAACTTAGCCCTGAGATCCTCGCCTGTTTGACAAAGCTATGATTCTGAGAGTTGTTCCTTTTCAATCTTAAGAATTATCCATATGGAATGGTTTGAATCCACCTGGTGTGGTGGTTACTCCTGGGACATAGGTACGTACAGGCGTCTACCTCCTTAAAGTAAGTGCAGGTGTTTAAGTGCCCTTCTTCGTGAAAAATTTGTTGATCTAAAAAATTAACTGATTGGTTACTGACATTGTGAGTCAATTTAATATTAAGATCATTAATGTTTAACCAAATAATAAATTCCTCCAGTGAATTTACACCCCCTTGCCAAATTAAAATAACATCATCTATATAGCGGCGCCATAATTTGCATTTATGCACTGCTATATTGTTGTTACAGATGTTATGGTGTTCCCAATGTGCCATAAATAAATTAGCCAAATTTGGTGCAAAAGTGGTGCCCATAGCAGTTCCAAGAAAGAACAGAGTTGACAGAACTACAGTAGCAGGTTCATTATCACAGAATACCGCATTATTCTTTTTCTCTGTTTTTTTACCTGTGGGATTGTTCCGGTCCACTGTGTGTGAAAGTGATTTGACAGAGCCAGTTGGATCCGTGGTATACGTAGGGTTCATGAATTTCGGCGAGAGGACATTGGCCAAAGCACAGATTATATCCACTACATTTATCAAGATATTATCTTGTAAGTAGGCAATTTGTGTGTCTGCAGCGAGAGTTCCCAATTGTTCTTGTCCACTGCGCAATGGTGTGTTCCCTTTGTATTTCACAACAGGGGGAGAACCAGTGACTAAGACGCCCACCAGGATTCCGTCAAAAGACTAATCTTTAGGATTGGGGGTTCCATTTGAATTTACATTTGGACAGTGGGAATTGGTGGTATTTATACGATCTGGCGGTGGGGATTGCCTTTCTTTTATATATACTGATTTGTAACAAGACCCCTGAGAGAATTTGTGTTTGTGAGTCCCCTTGGCAGCCATTCTTATTGGAAGTTATCTGATATCTATTTTAATATAATAGTTTTCACAGTTATTCTGTGCATTAGGCACAGGTCACCTTATTGGTACATTGTATTGTTTTGTAGATTAGCGCTTGTTGTATGTTATTTAGGTAGTGGTGCTGTTACTTGTCGACACTCTGCTGGATGAAGGCATCCCCAATGATCTTCCAGGTACATACCTCTCATCTCAATGTTGCTAAAAAAAATGTAATTCTCAGATCTAACTTCTGATTTCATGCTCCCATCTTACTTTTAGTCATCGTCTTGGTCTTTTAATCTGTCTTGGAATCCAGTCGAGTACCATCTTTGTCCAAGGATAGTCATTTGTTCTTGCGATATGTCCAGTCTTTACCCTTGTGATTATGTGAAAGACTTTTGTTTGGTTTGAAACCAATTTATTATTTTTCCTTCTCTTTGGATAATACCCAGCATACTTGTTTGATTTGTCTGAAGCTTCTGAATTGTCTTCGCATTTAAGGTCCAAGTTTCACATCCCTATGTGAGCACAGGCAGGATGCAATGGTCAAACACTTTCCTTTTGAGGCACAGTGGAAGGTTGATGAAACAAAAAGCACAACGCACAACGCTAATAGTGAAGTAAGCAATATAAAAAATGTATTAAAAAAGTTAAAGGTTCTGCGTACATCAAGCAAGAAATTACAAGCAATCAACGAAGCATGGTGGGGGTTATCACACGCTGGAACTCAGGACCGCAGATCAGAGTCTCAACAGGTCATTTTCTACACTTCAGCAGTGAAGTCGTCTGGTGATCCCAAATCCAAAAACCTCCGTCGGGTCTAACAACAGTCGGGACTGTTCTTAATGCAACAGTATGGGTAAGGAGAGCTGGTAAACTCCCACTGTAAGGTCAAGGGTACTCGCCGTGTTCCTCGCTCCACCGGCGCTATGACACGTGACTCGGGCGCGCTGGTCACTCACTGATGACACAGCTCTCGCGGGATCTTCTCCACAGAGGCTAGATGTTAATTAGATCGAGGGCAGTAGACGGGAACAAGTTGGCAAGCTTACAATGGAGAGAAGCACAGATAAAACTAATATGCAGCTATTTGGCATTAATCCAACGCGTTTCGTAGCGGAATGCTGTTTCTTCAGCGGAAGGTTCCCTTGCAAAATTGTCTTGTTTCTTCCAAATGCTCTCCATCCCATTTTCATTCTCCTATTGATTTAATTCAAAATATTCCCATACATTGATACTTGCTGGTCAATGTAGATATAAGGGCCTATGGTAGTAGCCTCAATTAGTTCGCTGCTACATTGCAAGGTTTGGCATGTTCTCAACAAACGATTTGTCATTGAGTTATCATGGTATTCAGAAAGAATCTGAACCCAACTCAAGCCGTGCGGCAGGAAAATGCCTAAACTGCTCGGCGAGGTAGGAAAACTAATCTCAGGCTCACTCAAAGGTCTCCCCGTGCGATCTGGCTGCGAGCTGCACAGAGAGCCGTCTCTCCCTGCGTATATCTTGCCAGCGATCGCAGTGTTTTAATAAAAATTGTAATACTAGTGAACATGAGCAGGGGGTCTCCGGAGCAGAACCGTGTTGATTTCAGGTCCGGAAACCCCCTGGTTACCGAGATACAGGCCCAGATATGGGGTGCTCCGGAGACCCCCTGCTCATGTACACTAGTATTAAAATTAAAATCCCTTAAAGTGATGTCACATCCTTTTAAAAAATGGAACATATCACATGGTACAGGGACCAATTGTCTTCAATCCCATTGGCTGTAGAACCATGTAATGTTAGCCATGTGGTTTTAAGGATGTGACGTACATTCCTTGGAGATGTCATATCCGTAAAAAAAATATTACAGCCGGTGACATGGTACATAGCCCAATCTGGGCTGGACCATCTGACCCTAAAATGTGATGTCACAGGCCTTATATAAGACCAGTTCTGCCTCCCTTTTAGCTTTAACATGTGGTTCGAGTAGATTACAAGTAAAGAAGATGGAAGATAAAAAGAAAAGAAGAAAAGAAGAAGATGGAAGAAAGAAGATTTTTTTTTACCTGATGTTGATCATCGCGGAGTATGGCGGTGGATTGCGTGGATGATGTCTTAGGTCGAGAGCTTCCCGATACGCCGAGATTCGGAGGGTGAAGATTTCTAAAGGTAAGAAATATTGAATGTATGTAATTTTCTTGTTCCAGGTTTTTTTAATTGTATTTTCGTCTTTTTGTATTTTTGATTGCCCATTGACTGCTAATGTATTTATCTGTGCCCAGGATACAGATAAATACAGTAACAGGCAATTCATTTTTGGTAAAATGTTTGTTTTGAAGTAATTGTTATTTTTTCTGTTTATTGTTTGGAGTTAATTGTTATGTATTTTTGGGCCTGTTGATATTTTTGATGTTGCCCATTGACTGCTATAGTAGCTTATCATGCCCATATTATTTGGGCATGATGTACCACTGTGCCAATCAATGGGTAGAGGGTGGGGTACTTGTGCCGGGGGTTGGTGGTTAGGCCTCCTCGAGTGGGTAGCAGGGGAGTGTGTGTTAACCCCTTAATTACTATAGTGGTTATTAACCGCTAAGGTGATTAAGGGGTTAGGAGCCATTAGATTGTATTTTTTCTTGTTGTGTTCCTGACAATGGAGGACATGGACGCAGAGGATAATGATGAGGATGCCCTTCATCGTGGCAGGGGTAAGTAGAAATTGTATTTTCTTTATGCTGCTGTATATTGTTTTATTTAGAATGGGCAAATGAGCTATTATCCATATTTAGATAATAGTAATTTTGCACATTACTGTACTGTATGTGTTGGGGGGGGGGGGGGGGGGTAGAGGAGGTGGGTATTAGGGTTGTTTTAAAAAAATGTTTTTTGGGTTAGTGGGGATCCGTGAAGTGGGTATTTGGCGCAGTGGGTGTTTATACCCACCGGGTGTGTAGAGGGAGGGGTTAACCCCTTTATTACCACAGTGGTATTAATCACTATGGTGATGAAGGTGTTATCTCCTCACACAACCCCCGTAAGGGCTAAACACCCACCATAGGTCAAATACCACCTTCACCAACCCCAGTTACCCACAATAAACATGGCACTGGTAGTTAACCACTTCATTGCCTTAGCAGTTATCAATAAGATAATCGAGGCTACTAGAATTGCATAATTTTATCAACATTGCGATTTGCGGCTTCTCGCGGGCAAGCGCACCGCGTATTTGGCCAGGAGCCAGAAATCGCGAAAAAAATATTTCGCCTTACAATTTAACCAACTTATCGATGCTTTCTGAATAGCTACCTTGCGAGGATAGCTCAAAAGCCTTGATAAGTTGGTTATCGAGGCTTATAGAATAGGCCCCATTGTCTTCAATTTCTTCTAGTTCTATTCCATTTATTTCCATCTACAGTATGTAGAGTTGACACATTTGTTGAATTTCATTTTAATCATGTGGAGGCCCACCTTCTTACTTGCTTCAACAAGTTCTAGAATTTGATGCTGGAGCTCTTCTGTACTTGTGGCAAAAATATCAATGTAATCTGCAAATCGTAGATGACTCAAGTATTCACCATTGATTTTGATTCCTATTTCTCCCCAATTCAATGTATTGAACAATTCTTCAAGTATTGCTGTAAAAGGTTTGGTGACATGGTGTCTCACTGTCACAATCCTTTTCTAATCCTTATCCTACTTGTATCTTCATGTATAAAGCAATAGTCGATAATATCAATATAGGCTTCTTCAACACTATGCCTTCTTAATGCCTTTAAAACAACAGAGGTATAGACAGAATCAAATGCTTTTTCATAATCTACAAATCCTAAAATGAGTGGTAGATTGTATTCATTACTTCCGGAAATCACTTCTTGTATAACGTTTGATATCGTCCATTGTGTTGCATCCATTGTTATATCCCACTTATTCTTTAGACTGGGCAAAGTCCAGGGTCTATTGCAGCTGATTAGTGGAAATCTTCATAAAAATCTTGTAAATGATTGGAAGTAGACTGATTGGTTTGTAGTTCTTGATGTCTTCTGTATAGTGGCGAGAAAAAGTTTGTCAACCGCAATGATACAGTAAGTACAGAAATTCTGTAGTTTTTCCATGATAACATCTTGAATCAAAAACCTTCTTTTCTTAAATATCCAGGGCTTATAGTAACAATTTCAAGTCTTTTGAAACAAAATGATATATGAATTAGACAAACAATGAGTAATTAACAGTCAGGTGTGTGTAAAAACGTCATGAAATTATCAGAAAAGATCTCTGAGAATCTCAGAAAGAAGTTATTGATGCTCATCGGTCTAGAAAGGGTTACAAAACACTTTCTAAAGAATTGGGGCTTCACCAATCTACTGTCAGACAAATGGAGAAAGTTGAAGACCACAGTCACTCTACCCAGGAGCCGTCGTCTTAACAAAATCTCTCCAAAACAAACTGGCAAATCATCTAGGAAGTTGCAAAGAACCCAGAGTAACATCTAAGGATCTGCAGGCCACACTTGCCTTGGCTACTGTAAGTGTTCATACAGTTGCTCAACTATCAGAAAAAGACTGAACAAGAAGGGTTTTCATGGAAGGCTAGCCAGGAGGAAATCATTGCTTTCTAAAAGAACATTATTGCCATCTGAAGTTTGCCACAGAGCACATAGATGATCTACTCTACAAGACTTCTGGAACAATATTCAGATAAGTCAAAGGTAGAGCTTTTTGGCCTCAATGAGAAACGTTATGTTTGGCGAAGACAAAAACTGCGTTCGAACAGAAGAACCTCATCCCAACCGTTAAGCATGGTGGTGGGAGTGTGATGGTTTGGGGCTGCTTTGCTGCCTCAGGACCTGGACGGCTTGCCATCATTGATACAATGAAGAATTCATGGTTGTATCAGAAGTTTCTAGAGGAGAATGTCAGGCCTTCCGTCTGTGAGCTGAAGCTAAAATGAAAGTGGGTCATGCAGCAAAATAATAATCCTAAACATACAAGCACATCTACAAAAGAATGGCTGCAGAAGAAGAAATTCCGCATTTTAGAGTGGACTTGTCAAAGTCCAAACCTAAACCCCATCGAAATGTTGTGGCAGGACCTGAAGTGAGCTGCATTAAAGGAAGCGCTCAAATGTTGCTGAGGTCAAGCAGTTAAGTAAGGAGAAATGGGCCACAATTCCTCAAAACTGATGTGAGTGACTGACCAGCAGTTACAGGAAACTCTTAGTTGAAGTTATTGCTGCTCAAAGGGTACAGAATCAAAAAGTTCACATATTTTTTCACACATTGATATTGAATGTATAATAATTTGTGAATAAATAAATGTTGAAAAGGTATCATGTTTTTATGTCATTTGTTTGTTCAGTTTATTTTTTATTTATTATTAGAATTTAGATTAAGATCTAATAACATTTTAGGTTTGGAATATGTGAAATATTGGAAAATCCTAGGTGGTTCACAAACTTTTTCTTCCCACTGTATATGTATATATGTGTATATGTGAATATGCAGGGCTGAAAAACACGTTGTGCTGCCCGCATGTCCCAAGAAAATGGCTGCTGCTGCATCTGGATGGGGAGGAGAGGTGCAGAGACAAAGGAGATGGTGTTCTGTGGGGGAGATAGGGTGAAGAAGAATCAGGCACACGGTCTTAATCATTAATGAAAAGGGGATTTATTGTGCCAAGAAATCCAACGTTTCGGCAGTAATACTGCCTTTCTCAAGGTGTACACTGCCGAAACGTTGGATTTCTTGGCACAATAAACCCCCTTTTCATGAATGATTAAGACCATGTGCCTGATTCTTCTTCTTCACTGGATCTATTTGGGACGTCAGGAGCTCCCCAGAACCAGCGCACCGGCGGTTAAGTACCCCACTATCACCTGTTTGTTTGAGTGCGTGCATTACCATCATTCCCTGGGGGGAGATAGGGCCAGGAAGGAATCTGCTCCAAAAAGTGAAACATTTTGCCGCCTACCCATGCAGAGCGGTGCAAGCCCAGTGGGAGATATCCTGCCGGCTGGGGGAAGCCGTTGCCAAGTCCCTCTGGTAGGCGTTGTGACGGTAGGGCTAGCTGGCATCACAAAACTGGGATGAAGCCCAGCTAGCTACCCCTAAATCTATGGAACTTGATCACCTGTGTAAGGCTTATTTTGGCCAAATTAATTTAATACCTGGCGAAGAACAGGGAGTGTGTAAATGTATAATGCACTGTCTGTAAGAATGTATTTAAAAGTCTGCATTCGTTATTCCCGGTAAATGCAATTCTACAGTTTAGCGAATCAACATTCTTCTGTAAATGTACTTTGGGTGTCAGCCCTGCAAGAAATCAATATGAGATCAAGAGTTTGTAATCTATGTGTAGCACTGTGATGGGATTTGGGAGTCAGCCCAGTAAAGTGTTAATTGGATTAAGTGAACAATCAGGGATGGGGATTGGTTCTTAGCACGCCCTCTGGCTGTTGTGGCACTAACTTAATTTGTGATCTGATTGCCCAGTAGCCCCCTCCCATGCAATGGATAGCCACATAGGGCTATATAAGGGGTGCTGCTGATCAGAGAATCAGATCTACTTTCAGAGAGACACTCTGGGAAGGAGTGTGGAGTTCTACCTTCAGAGAGCATCTGAAAGCAAGAGAGGCTAACAGACTGAGAGACATTCTGGGAAGTAGTGTGGAGATCTACCCTCAGAGGACTATCTGAGAGACTGAGAGACATTCTGTGAAGGAGGTTGCTCTTTTACAGTGACCAGCTGGAGAGATATCTCAGAGGGGCTGCTGTGTGATCAGCCCTCTGAGATCCTGGATAATTAGCAGACAGGACAAGCCTTCTTGAAGCAGGCCCCTGCACCTAGCGAGGCTAGTCTACTCCCCAGGCCCCCAGTTGGTATTGTATTGTGTTTTGTACATCTTTTTTTGTCTGCTGGCGTGCCAGAATAAACCCCATTTTATTCTACAACTTTGTCCTGTCTGGTGCTAGTGATCCCGGTGGTTTCGGTGTGAAAGTACTGGTCTCTCGTGACAGGCGCTGCTCCCATTCGCCCATTTAAACTTTCCCCCACACACCTTTTAACCTTCTAAACACGCCCCCAGCCCTAATTGGCCAATGCCTTTGAGCCCTTGGCTCCTGATTGGTCTGTGAACAGCATCCACGCTATGATTGATTGCCAGACAACCTGTCATGCTTTCCTATGGCAGCGGGGAAGCTAGATAAGGGGAAACTGATCAGCACTCCGCAGCTCATTCAGATTCTATCGTGTAGGTTATCTAAGCCGTGTACTCAGAGGCTTTGCTGGAGACACCCAGAAACGAGGCTGAAGGTCTTGCCAGCAGGAAAATTTAAAATGCTTTATGCTACGGGACTGCGGAGAGCAGGACTTTTCAGCCAGAATTTTGAAAGTGCTCTGCCATTAATTGTATCAGAGAGGCACAACATTTTACCAACTGCAGATTAGGAAGTATTGACACATTTTCTTATATGGGGATAGAGCAAGTGCCAAATCCCATCAGAGGTGGCAATAGGGTGGAACTTCTAGACAAACGAGAACTTTATTGGATCTTCACATTAAAAACCAGAATACCCTATGGCCTTAACTCTGATTGGGATCTGGCACCCTATCTACACTGATCAATAATTGTCTTCCTCTGCTACATTTGTTTGTTAATTGATTATTTTTTTGCCCTATTTCCTCATGCCCCTGGGGGATGTCCTGCATTTTATGCAGGTTAAATCCTGAGAAGGGAGGATTATGATCATATATCATTTCTTTTTATATGAGCAAATTGTACTATCCATCTATATTTTATTGGTGTCCATACATATAATTATTCAATTTCTATATAAATTTTCCCTGTTTTGTACACTGCCCTCATTTACACTTACTGTAGGTGTGTTATATTTATAGCTTCATTAATAATTTAGAATATAAATACAATTTTGGTTCAAGCATATGGTTGTTCCACGTCAATAGTGTATTAATTGATATACAATATTTCATTATAGTATTTATGATTTATTGATATATTTATCTGTTTCCATTTATTATACTACTGAGTACACCAGTTAGCCCCAGTTATTTCATTCCCAGGTTTATCACAGCTCATTATACGATTTTTGTTTTTCCAAATGGATGTTGACGTTTTATACATTTGTGTACATGTCTATAATGGTCATCAATTCATACCATTATGTGCTTATATGTATTTATACACCAGTCAACTAGTCCATCCATTTGTTAGGTATTTTCTGTCTTTTAAAAGAGATGTTCATTTATTTTATTATGTTTCTTTTTAATTATGTATCCTTTTTCTTTTGTAGTGTTCTTTCACCCTTGAAAGTCATACCAAGTAGTCGTATCTGTATTTTTTGTATTACAATTGTTTCAAAGTTTTTTTGCTTAATAAAGTGGTAGTATTTTGTATCTCCCACGGCATGCACTGACGTCATCACGCTAGCGTCACTCCTGAGGGTTTCAGGAAGTGAACGGCGAGTGGACAGCAGCGCGCCTCATGGGTATATAAACAGATTGGTGAGTACTTTAGACAGTCACCTTGAGAAAGAGCTTAAGCTCGAAACGCGGTGGTGGGGGTCTGTGTACCCCGTAATGTAGCTGTTTTTTTTTTTGTAGTTTCCATTAATTTATTTTTAATGGGCACACGCTCTCTTGTATAACATTTACCCTTTTTTGTTTCCTGAGTTCTAGTGCCTGCTTTTTCCTATTGTTTCTCTTCAACTACCTCAGAAAAAATGGAAGCACACCCCTTGTTGTGGAAGAAGACTGGACAGTCTTAAGGACATCAACAACTCAGACGTGAGTTATTTATATCACCTGCAAATTCTCCATTCTGGTATTATATGTTGGGATACTTTATTGTGAGGTCCCTTACTACATTGCTTGTGGGGACCCTAGCCAACTAGTCAGATTACAATGGAGTAGTGATTACAATATGATTGTTCCACGTGTTATGGGTTGGATATCCCTTATTCATTTATCACGGGGTCAGACTTTAGGAATCTTCATTCAATTTCATTGAACTTTATTGTGGTTTTCTTCAGTACCATTTTGAGGCTTTTTTTCAGAGCACCACACATTTTGCTTTTTTCTCGTGAATTGTATCAGAGAGGTCTGGACGGTCCCAACCTCATCGAAGAGTGGAAGCAAGCCCTGGGTAAGTCTTTGATGTAGTGCTCAGCAGCTAGTCAACTTGGATTCCCCCCATAAGCCCCCTTTTTAGGGAGTATAGCTTTCATTGTGTTTTTTGTGCTCTGCTTGCTGGCTCCGGCTGGAGTTAAAAATGCTTTATTGAACTGCTTTGTTTCTATCTGGTTCCTTGATCCCTGGGTTAAGTTCTGGTCTCCAGTGACAGTATTATATAAGACAACATATATGGGTGTACACTTAAATGTACAGTTAAGTACAGTATATAGAGAATAGGTCATATATTGCGGTGGTATATCTCTGATCACCTACAGTATATAGTCACTCAAATACCGAACAAGATGGAAAAGATGCAGTGCAACATTTATACTGTAGTGTACGTTACCCTAGTACAAAGTGTTGAGATAGGTCAGATAGTTGTATCACTATCTACCTTAACTAAATAACCAACGGATAAGGGTATTTAAAATTTTAAAAAAAAGTAGTCAGAAACTAATAGACATGTCAGATGGTGCTATATCACACTCTATGGCCTGATTACCTATTAAATTAAATGTAATTATAAATTAAATTGTATGTATTATATAAGCCAACAGACGTGGTTGTTAACTCCTAAAGTAATTGAAAATTATTGCATGGTAAAAGTATATAGAGAGTAGGAGGCAGGTCAGAAGGCACAGCAGTATCTCTGTTCCGTATATAGTTGCTCAAGTTCCCAACAAGTTGTAACCCTCCCGCTTCTAGGGAAGTTACATTGGTGTGGTGTGTATATATAGCAACTGCACACGTTTTACCTTGACTTTGGGTCCTGGCATTCACACAGCTGGGTGATAAGTACAAATTTTATTTTTCGTGCCCCCAACTCAGGGACCGTTCATATATATCTTGACACGTTGCACGGTACTTATCGTGTTCATTTACTGTGAAATGACCCCCCTCCTAATAGTTGTGGAACCTCTTTCCTCATTATGTCTTAATACTAGGCCCATTGGGGATCCTAATGGGTCCTGTATACGTAACCTAATACCTTTAGCCATTATCGTTACTGCCACTTCCACTTCAGCCTGAGAGGAATGTATATGCAGATCCGTGGTTAGAGCAAATCCGCCTGTAACCAGGACTTCTCGTTACTGAGGCCCCTCTAGCGCTTGCTGTTTCATACTTGGCACTTATCTTGGACTTAGGCTTCTCTGGGGATCCTAACTGAAAACGTTACTGCCCCTGTCTAGAACATAAAAAAAGTAGGGGGGCCTGGTCTATTCTATTACATTAAGAACATGGGCGTCTACTCTACCTGAGGCTCCTCTCCTCTTGTCCTCCTGGAACCTAAGCTACCAGAACTGTCTCTCCTCCTTAAATCCCCATGCGTTACGTCTGAAGCCACATACCAACCCAGGGCAGGCCTAACCTACACTAACACTGCTAGTAAACCTTTAGGAGGGTGGTTACAATGTTAACTAGGGAAGTATATTAAGTGCAACTAATTGAATATTGGTAGAGATAGTAGAGACAGGTCAGATGCTGTTAGGTATCACCAGGGCCAGTTATATCTTCAGAGTTCAACTTCAAATCGTGGCTTAATGAAACTGAAAATGTATTCAGCTCTAAACCTAATCAACCAGGTCTTATAGAAGCTCCAGACATAAAAATATTTTTTCGTGTATTAGAAAAAACCTACAGACAACAGTCTAGATTGTGGTGGGATGTCATTAGTCTTGAACATTATGTCAAACAGAACCTTATTCCAAGAGGACTATACCTCAATATGGCACCAGGATGAGGATTTCCTCAAAGCACGGGAACGGTTCTGTCTTTATGTTCAAAAGAACTAATGCAACTTATAGTCAAACACGAAAAAGAGAAACTAGAAACTGTTAACACAGATTTGCAGAAATTAATATCTGAAAAAGGAACCTGGAATAAAAATGAAAAATGTATAGAGTTTGAATTACAACTCAAAGAAAACATTGAGAGATACACATATGAAATTAAAGACAGATAGCAAATAAAATTGCAAGAGGTCTGTTGGACGTCAAAGAGTTAAAGTTTATAAATGTTATAAAAATGTAACATCAACGACTAGATCCGAGATTTCAAGTGATACTTCCACAGAATGGAAGCCTTCGGATACAGATAGCACTAAAGCGCATTCTACTAAAAATAAAAAAAGATTCCAACAGAATAAAATACAGGACAAACAGCAATGAACACATGTTCAAAGACTGGCCTGGTCATACCCGATATGTTTCCTTATGCACCAGACCTATCAAACCCATATATAAGAGGATTAGAAGAGGAAGAAGAGGCCCAATGAGGCAACATCAGAGAGGCAGGCGTTATTTCAATGTAACGGTATTTCTGAACCGGCCTGACCCACCCAATCTCACATTGGCCCCTGTGGTCTAACCGGTCCCCATTACAGTGTGGTAGTGTCTGGTGGTGCACCTGCTGGCAACAGGACTCCTGAGTCTCCCGCATGATGGTGTGTGGGGAGGACCCGTCCAGACAGGCAGCTGAGGTAGTGTGCTGAGTCCTACCTAGTTCCAGTGCAGCGCCTCCACCTCATCACGGTCCCTGCGTACGCATGGGGATGGTCCTGTTGAGGAACTCCTTCGTGGTGCTCCTCTCTGTACATTCACTCCACACATGTACACGAGAGGGTTTGTGATTGAGAACATCTTTATTGCCTGAGTGGGCTAGCTGCCCCTCGCAGTAGATTTCTAGCCACTCATGTTCAGTCAGTGCCTCCCTTTAAAAGGTGTAATTCTCCTTAAATAGGGATTCCCTATCCCCGCCGGGATCTCTGCCCTGTGCCAGGTCCCTGGACACAGTCTCCTCTTCAGTTACTATAACATAACCATCTGCTAGAACTTGTACTTAACTCATGACTCAGATAGAACTCTGGCAGAACTCCTCCTCCACTTAGCAGAACTAACTTTTAGACACAGTGCTGTGCCTTATGTACACTCTGGAAGCTGACGCACCTCTGACATCACTAACCATGGAGTCAGAGCATGTGACCACTCCCATCCATACACAGGGCACCCCACCAGGGTGTGAGGGCAAACCTCCATAATTACTGCTGGCATGCCCACAACTTACCAGGCCTTACTGTCAGCAGGAGAGATGACTGTAGCCATTTTACATGACCGCTACATCAACAAGAAAAACAAAGAAGTCTACTGACAACACATAATTAGACTGATGATACCTTCATTATTAACCTCACTGACCTTGTCCTCACTGACATACATGTTAAAGCTGTAGTTCAGTCAATATCCTGCATGTGTGTTTTTTTTTTTTAAATAAATCAGTTCTGTAGTAAGAAAAAATACTTTTAGCATTTTCTGTTTTAAAAAAAACAACTTTGAAAGACCAATTTTCTTGTATTCTTTTTTAACAACCATTTGCTAAGGCACAGCCCCTTCATGTCCTGTCACAAGCCCTGGCACACCCCTTTGTCAGCCCTGCCCTCCCTCTAGCACATGTCAGTGCAGGAGTGCTCATGAATATTCATGAGCTTCCACTGAGTGACAGAAGCAGAAGAAAAACATATGCCATATCTAAAGATCTTCCAAATTTTGCCGATTAATACATGGAGAACGAATTTACTGGCAGCTATACAGTTCTTTAGGTAATTAGAGATTGCCCATATGAAACTATTGAAGTAAAAAAATTAATTAAAAAAAAAAAGACTGAACTGCAGCTTTAAAGTCCTCAGAAGAGGCCTATCCTACTGCCCGACTGCCAAGATGGACTGTTTCGAATGCATAAAGGATACAAACCTTTTTGCAAGGAAGCTCCTAATGCATAAACACTACAAAAAAAATACAACAGTCCAGATGGAGAAATGCAGGTATGGGCGAAGTTAACAATCAAGATCTAGAATTTCTAGAAACAGCTGCCAGCCTCCTTAATGACAACGACAAAATACCAGGCAATCGTCCATTTACCCAACTCAAAGCTCAGAGTAAATTTACTCCTTCCATGGACACAAGCAGTAATATTTGCATCACACACTCCAAAAAGACTGCAACAAATAGCTACTTAAGAGCAGATAGCCATCACCCACCCTCTCTCATTAAAGGGATACTCACAGTACAATTCCTTTGTATATGGAGAAACTGATCAAAAATCACAGATTTTAAAGAACATGCAAACATTATGAAAAACACACTTCTGGAGAATAATTTATTTTATTAGTTCTCATCGCTACAATTACTAGACCCATATATATATATTTTAGATATTTACAAATAAAATTATTTTACACTTGTTAGGGTGTACTCTAGTGCAGCAACAACAGGATTCTTTCTTTCCCCCAGTAAATGGGTACAAGATCATCATCATTTTTAAAGAGGATGGCATGAAGAGGAAAATAAAAAGACATGGGAGAGGACAGAAAGAGAAATATGTAGGATTACACAAAGAGAAAGGCATGGTGGGGAAAATTCGAGGGACTAAGACATAGGGGTATTAAAAAATAGCATGAAAGCATGAATGTGAGAAAAGAGATGAAGGGGAAATGAGAAATACATACTACTGTATGATTCAGCTCCCTATGTTTGCTTAACTTTGTTTTCCATGTTGCTGCAATCCTGTTGGTTTGTTTTGCAAATGCCCATGCAATCATTTCTTTCCTACCGTCCTTTTTGTGTGTGTTCTGTTTGCCTTTTTCAGCTCCAATTGAAGTGCAAACAGTGAATAGCGACAGCTGGCTGAAGTGTGTTTAAATGCTCAATTCTGTCCGGTTCCACATTCGTAGTATAATAGTTTCTTAACCACTTCATTACAGTATAGGCCTATAACTCATTATTTGGCGATAAAGCACAGACCCCGGAGCTGAAAATTGTGGCGTTTGATTTAGAGATGGAAAAAATGGGTACTAAAAAAACCTGAATAGGAAGAACTTATCATTTAAAACTTCCCTCGAACGTTCCTTGTATTGACCTTGAATATATTTGTAAATACTGTAGTTATAAAATCCCTTTTTAGATGTCTCTAATGTAAACAAACTTAATTTGGATAACTTTTCCTCACAAGTCAGACCTTCCACTCCCTTTATTAATTTGGTGGCTCTTCTCTGCACTCTCCAGTCCCATCATGTCTTTTTTTATGGAGTGGTGCCCAAAATAGTACTTTGTATTCAAGGTGTGGTGCAGAAAAATTATGTTGTTTTCTTCCGTAACATCCATACCCCGTTTTTATGCATGATAATAGCTTATCAGCCCTAATTTTCTCCCATTGAGCCTGTGCAAAATCTAAGTAGACCACTTGGTCTAAATTCCTACTTACCTCCTCAAATACATTTATAAGGTTAGTATGGCATGGTCTATGTCCAATAAATCTATACTGACTATTACTATAAATTTTGCTATCTATTTGCAAAAGTAGCTTTCCTTCCTCAATCACAAATATTTGGTGGTTATAGCACATCCCTAAAAATTCAAAGAAGGGACTTATCAAAGATAAAGCGCCTGATGGGCGAGAAACGCATCAGAGGACCCTGTATCTGTCTGCTGTTATGCTATTTAATTAAATAAATACTTTTTTTTATTGGTTACCTGCCTTCAGCCCTATCACTTGCTGTGATCAGTCCCTTCTTTGAATTTTTGCTGTACTTACCTGGACAGAAGCACGCCTCACCGGGATCCAGCTGACTTTGTGAGTTTATTTATTTATTTACAAGGAACTTCCTTCGGTTGCCAGTGTGCTTCTCACATCCCTCCAGCCATTCAGACCGCTGGGCAGAGGCATGTGCTTTCACACAGGGTAAGTGTTGATTTTTCTTCACTTGCCCTTGTTAGGACAGTCAGACCCCCCTACTGGTCTTACCTTATGGGGCTTTAATAGGAGTGAGATTGCCTTTACAGGCAGTCCTCGGTTATCCGACACAATGCGTTACTCAAAATGGTGTTGGATAGCGAAACGTTGTAAAGCGAAACACGGTTTCCCATAGGAACACTGTTTAAATTAAAGGTTCCGTTCCTGAAGGCATTTTTAATGCTAAAATACACCAAATATTTTATGCAGGCAATAAGATATGCAGCACACACATAAATTATATAGTGCATATACTATATTATATATAATATTACATAATATATAACATAATATAAAAATATAATATATTATATAGTATAATATAGTATAATATATATATTATATACACATAAACAACTTTGGAAAGCGTCGTAAGAGCGTTGGATAAGCCGTTTTGGCGTTGTAAAAATGAACATAGGTATGCATTGTATAGCGTTGGATAAGCCATTCGTTGTAAAACGAAGCGTTGTAAAACGAGGACTGCCTGTATTTACACACCTCATTGTGCACCTGGATTGATTTGTTATCTCATGTTATATGGATTCCGGATTTGTTTAACATATGCATATACCACATGTGACGTTTGAAGCACCAGTTAGGGGATTGTTCCCTATTCCCCTATGCTCCATAGCACATCCCTATCAACATTTTATTTCAAACTTTTACCTCCACTGCAAATCTCTATCGACAGTCTCTGCATTTTTACCAATCCCTTCAAAAACATCATCCCTCGAAATAGGTTTTAAACATGGTTTTACATATAAACATACTCCCCCGCCTCTTTTATTTTCCCGATCCCTCTGAAAAACGAAACAACCCTCTCAATGACATTAACTGCCCAGTCATGAGTATTATCCCACCATGTTTCAGTAATGCCTATCATATTATATATTGCTCTTTTCTGACTATTATTTAAAGTTCCCCATTTTATCTGTGAGGCTTCTTGCATTATAAAGCATGCACGTTGTTGCCAGCCTGTGCTATTGTTTTGGATGCTTTTCTATTCTTTAGCTTATTTGCTCCTGCCTTTCTCCTCCCATGGATTTTATTCTTGATAGGTTTCTAGTATTACCTGTGTTTAATATGGGTGCCTCCCTGCTTGCTTATCTATCCCTTCCCCCAACGCCACCCACATGGCCCATAGTGATTTTCCAATTTTTATATCTAGCCTATTACGTCTTGCTTGTCCCTCCCCCTCCCTTCTATTTTAAAATGTCCTTCAACCTTGTACTCATCATTTGCCCTAGCACAGTTTATCCCCCTTCGTCGAGATGCAATCCATCCCTATCGTAAAGATTGCACCTCTCAGAGACTCCCAGCGCTCTAAAATTTCAGTCCCCTTCCTTCCTACACCAGATTCTTAGCCATAAATAGGGATGGGCGCAACTGTAAACATTTGTGTCCCGGAATTTCGTGGATCATTTTGAAAAAATCTGAACCACACTATAATTGTAATAAATAAACACTGAATCACAAAGAATCACACTATAATTCACATGAGGATTGCATCTTTACAAATACGGACGGATTCATTCAAATCCAAAATTGAATACAATCCGGGGGAGAGAGGGGAAAAGACCTTTCTAATATTACTAGCAGCCACCAGTTGTGTATATATATCCCCTCTAAATAAATCCAAAATTGAATACAATATGGGGGAGAGAGGGGAAAAGACCTTTCTAATATTAGAAGCAGGCACCAGTTGTGTATATTTATCCCCTCTAAATAAATTAGGGTGACATGCCGGTGCTGAAAAAGGAGCACAGCTGAGGTACCTGACTGGGCGATATGCTAATTGCTATGCAAAGTAAATTTAATTAGTTCCATCTCACACTTCCAATTATGATTTCTTATATTATTCACTTCATTCTGTCTCTTAATAAATATATAACTTTTAACTCAGTTAGGTTCATACATCATGGATAAATTGTATTACGTTAATGTAGCCTCTATTTTGTAGCTCTTTTGGAGGTTCTTTCCCATTCATTTAAATTATATATGTATAAAAAAGTTATTTTGTCCATGTCATTATATATGTACATCTCTAAGGGGTCTTTTACCCACTTGGAGTATTTAGGCGTACACACCATCTAAAGGATTGCCTTTTCTCTCTTTTCATATTCTAATAGAGATTAAATAAAACACGTTTTCTGACACACACAATTAAAAACAAGGTGAAGTACAGCTGTGACAGTATTGCTTGTTGGTTTAGCTCACTCTGCTAGAGCTCTGGCCTAGAAAAGCAGTGGGTGTGGGTTCTAGTCCCGTCGGGTCTGACATTATTCCAGTCATTTTGTTAGGGCCTTAGGCTTATTACCAGCTCTATGTAGTAATGGGCATGGTTTACCACAGTGACAATCAATGGGTTTATTAGCAAATGTCTGTTTATATTCAATTATATTGTATTTTATTTTGTGGTTGTTTTTAATTTTTAGGTTGCCCATTCATTGCCATTGTAGCAATCCATGCCCATATTGTGGACATGGTTTATCACAGTGACAATCAATGGTTAGAATGGGTGGGATAGTTGTCCCGTGGAGGATGGTTAGGCCTGCTGGGTGGGAAGTGGGAGGGGTTTAACCCCTAAATTTCCATACCGCTAAAGTGATTAAGGGGTTACAGGCCAGTAATTCCTTTTTTTATTTTATTGTCGCTGCCCAATGAAGACGAAGAGGATTAGGGTGGCCTCCATCCTGGCAGGGGTAAGTACAACTTTTATTTACTATATGCTGGCTGGGTAATGTTTTATTTTTCATTAATTTTTGATTAATGCGCTATTATTCAGATGGGGATAATAGGAATTTTGGTGATTACAGCGCTGTATGTGTTAGGGATGGGATTTGTTGGGGTTGGGTAGTATGGTGCCCATTCATTGCCTTTCGGGTTATCTTTGCTCCCATTGAGGGCATAGGTAACCACACTGGCAATCAATGGGTGTATTAGATAGTATTGTTTGTTGTATTTTAATGTTTATTGGGGGTGGAGGGGGGGGTGAAGGGGGTAGTTGCCCTAGGGTGGGTGGTTAGGCCTCTTGTGTGGGTAGTGGGAAGGGTTAACCCCTTGAGAAACCTTCGTGGTAGGCCTAAACACCCACTCTGGGGCAACTACCCCCTTCACCCAACCCTTCTACCTCCAATAAACCAGTTACTCTGGTTTTACAAGAAGAAAAAACACAGATAATGCAATTCTGTGTGAAACAAGGAGGGGGTGGGGGCTGATAGATAAATTCCACAGAAATGTACCCTCCCATTTTCAGGGAAATAAACAGGCCTTGAATCCCAAAAAGGAGTCTTTTGTAGTTATTCTCTCAGTATTGAAGCAGGGGGTCTGCGGAATTGAACCACATTAAATGACGCCTCTGGGACACCCTGCTTCCCGAGTTACATGCCCTGGTCATGTGACCGGAACATTTAAACATGGTGGAGATACCAGCACCAGATACCGGGGCCTGTAACTAGGGAAGCAGGGGGTCCCGAGGCTGAAATTAATGCGGTTCAACTCCGGAGACACCCTGTTTCAATAATATGTTATTAAAATAAAATAAAAGCTGCACGATTGCCTGTTAGAGGCATGCAGGGAGAGTGACTGATTCTGTCCACTCTTACATCTTACATCTCTTACAGACTGATGCGGTCCGGTAGGATTTACACAATGGGAGTCCCATTCAGAAGCAGGGACGCCAGCTCTGTTAATCCCCATGGGCCATTCCCCCCTGCCAAGCACTGTGCCGTGAACGCTTGACTCTTGGTCCACGTTTCACCTGCAGATGTCCTGCAGCTGCTGATAGAAGGGATTTAATGCCCCTGTACAATCTATATAACCAATTTTGAACAGATCTAGTCTAATGAAATAAAATGTATTACATCCAGATAGTACCAAGAATATTTGTCTGCAAATAATAATAGTGCTTGCTTGTCAAAACGCCGTTGCAACTGTGTAATCCATAGAGTAGCAGAGGTGGCACCCATTTTCTTCTAACCTGTAGAGCAAGGTTGCCCATGTTCGGTTCATCTTTTATTTAATGTCACCTGGCTCATAACTTATAAGCCTCAGTACAAATTATTACTTTATGTTTGAAGTGCTTTCAAGGTTACAGTCAACAAAATAGATATCCCTTGGAGGTATGCTGTTACTAGACAGTGTACACTGTAATCTACCAGCTGGTTTAGCTCACACTGGGTTCAACTTCTGATCCTGCTGGGTCTGACACCATACTCCATTCCATAAGGTGTCTTAGACTTGTCAACCCAATAACACCTGATGGGCTGTCAGAAACACATGGATTCACTTCATGTACACCAATATCCCTCACTCCAAGGGGGGGACGGTGGTGGAACATTTTCTTATGTTGAATCAGACACTGCCACGTGTGCAGATTGAATTTATTTTTAAGTCCATCAAATTCATTTTAAGTCACAATTATTTTATGTTTGATTCATCATATTATTTGCAAAGTTTGGGCACAGCAATGGGGACCACTTTTGCCCCATCGTTTGTGAATCTGTATATGGGACAGTGGGATTCTGTTTATGTCGTCAGGGTACCTCCTCCGCAGCTAAAACTGTGGAGGAGGTACATCGATGATATTATTATCATCTGGGAGGGCAGTGAGGCCTTGTATCTTGAGTTTGTCTTATCACTGAACGATAATCAGTATAATCTAAAATTCAGTGGTGAGAACAGTACTAGTGCTATTCATTTGCTGGATTTGGAAATATTCATAGAAGAAAATACCATCCAAACGAAAACCCATTTTAAAGAAACAAATGTGAATTCATATCTTCATCCAACAAGCTGCCATGATAATAGATGGATAAAGAATATTCCGTACAATCAATTTTTAAGGTTGAAAAGAAATAGCTCCAAGGAGCAACATTTTGAAGAACAAGCAATTTCCCTAAAAGATAGATTTCTTCAGAAAGATTGAGAAGAGAACCTAATTGACTCTTCACTGGAAAAAGTGAAAAAAGTAAAGCCCCCCTCTTTATTAAAATACCGTAATTGTCCTGGGAAGAATAAGGCTGGGGTCATGGTGTCGCAGACCATGCGGACGCCTGAGCGTACAGACTGCCTTAAGGCAGTGTTCCCATCCATGCGACGTGCGGGCATATCCACGCGGAAGCAGGGGGGGGCGCGCGTTGCATGAGAAATCAGTTAAACTGATTTCTCAGTGCCACAGACAGGTCACGTGAGCGGTTTGCCCAATGAGGGCGAACTAGCTCCCTGACGCCCCTAGGAATGCCCCCCACGGCCCATCCACCATGACAAGGGAAAGGACCCGCTTTCCCACAGCCTCCGCATGCCTCAGCGCAGGCGAAGGCACCATGGCCCCAGTCTTAGGGAACTAATGTACAGCAAGGGATGCATGAGAAATCTGTGGTGTCTAGAAAAGCACCAACTTTTATAATGCAATTCGATGGGACCCACAGTTCTATTAAATATATCTTGTGTAAACATTTTAGGGTTCTAAAGATGGACCCTGTGTTGGAACCTCTGATTAAATCGAGACCGGATAGTGTGTTCAGAAGGGCACAGAATCTGAAGGGCATATTGGCCCCAAGTCAAGTTGTGACATTAAACAAGGTGTTTAGTGATTTTGGGACCAGTTTGGGTATTGTAGGATAATACAAATGCGGGAAATGCAAGGCCTGCAATCATGTTAAAACTGATAAGCAGGTAATTTCATCAGTAACAAAGAAAACATACAAAGTAAACTTTATTAATTGTTTAACTACACATGTAGTATATGTGTTACAATGCCAGTGTAATTTACAGTACATTGGCAAAATAAAAAGGGCATTGAAATTACAAATGTTGGAGCACATAAGGAATGTTAAGAATGTCCCTAAACTAATAGAAAAGGGACAACCATTAACACCATTATTACATTTTTTTTAAGGAAGTCCATCATTGTGACCCCAGCTCTATTACGTTTATGGGGATAGAATGTGTTCCACGTATTTTGAGACAGGGTAATAATGACCTCTTTTTATTAAAGAGGGAACAATATTTGATCTATATCTTTGACTCAAAATACCCTAAAGGTTTCAATGAATTAAAAGAATTACATATTTTCTTAGATAGAGTTTGTTACTTGCTTGTCTGTTAATAGAATATATTTTTATATAATTATTTTTATATTTTTAAAGAATTCTATCACTGTTTTGTGTTTGTGTTTGTATTGTTCTACGAATGTTGGTTTATTATGTGGCAATGTGTTTTCCCATGTATTTTGATATCGGGGCATTGTTAATTTTGTTAAAAATCAATTAAATATCGGGGAAATAGCGATTTCATTGGCTGTTAGAGCTTTATTATGTGCGTGAGTGGCCTTGAATGTGACTCCTGACGAAGCACGCTGTTGCGAAATGCGTTGAAGTCACGAGAGGCCATTCAACGCGCTCACTCATTGGCTGGAGCAGGGAATCTGGGGAGTTCGGGTGGAGAAGTGATCTCCGTGCGCTGGTACAGTCCGGACTAATTATCAGCGTCAGCAAGCAGCTACTCTTGGTTAGTACCTTTTCCCCTCAATGTAGTTTACATGTTCAGTCACAGCATTACACTAAATGTGGGTGTTTATTTACTAGTCTAATGGTACTTGAGATTATATATTCTATGCATTTGTGAATTTGTGTTTGTCTTGTATGTTTCACAAAGAGGGAGTATATACCTTACTTTGATAGAGGTTGTGATACCTCATAATTGTTGTATTTTATTATGTGTGGTCATTTTGACCTCTTATTAAAGTGTTTTTTATTATCCATATTTGATTGATTGGATTTTATTATAATATTTTATTTGAGTGTGTATATATATATATATATATATATATATATATATATTAATCCATGGTACGCTTTTTGTATATTCTTGCGTACTGCATCCGAACTGCACTTTTAATGAGTCAGCACTTATTCATAATATGCTAAGCTGATACAGCAAATGATTGTTTCAGATACTGTACTACTGTACTTATCTGCAGTCCAGCATATTACCTGCCTTCAACAATGTAAGGATTCATTCCATTAATGTTATCTGTTTGGTTGTTGAAAATTGTTAATTATTAATTGATTTACCAGTGGTAATTTTACAAGTCAAAATGTGTGTTGCGTCATATTTTTGAACACTGTACCTTTTTTTTACTCTGTTTTGTGACATTTTCATTCAAAAATATAATTTATTCCTATTAGTTTAAAGCTTAATTCCACCCAAAATCGACTCTGAGATGAACATGTTATGCAAAATCTATGCTCACCACTTTGTGTTTTAATATTTACCAGTGTATGGTTACTGCTTCTTTCTCTCCGAGATTCCACTGTCTGTCTCGTAATTACTGTTTACTATCTCTCCTTCACATGTAAGGGCAAACACATCATCACACTTGAATCAATCTCATTAAATCTGTCTTTGCTGCTCTATCCCAGACTGCCAGGGTTTTTAAGATCCCACAGAAAGGTGTAAGGATATTTGCAATAAGCCTGTAGGAATTCCCCTGCAATATATATTATTTGTAGTGTAGAGGAGATAGCACTTTAAATACATTACACTTCACCTGTGTAAAGAGTATAAGTGAAAGGGACAGTCCCTCCCAGGACAAAAATAAAACAATAGATGATTGGTCCACTTTTAACAAAAATCAGATACCTATAAGTATAAGATTTCCTAAAATGCCTAATTTTCTGGTTTATATCACAATGTGTTAGGTTTATATGGGTTAACCACATTCTCTTCTCTCTTTTCTATATTTTGGCATTTTACACAGACATTGTGAGCTAGAGGTTAAGTAAATATTTGATTGACATGTATTTCCCCATTCAGAGGCCCTTTGAAAAGAAAATTCCTATAAATTTCCAACTACACCAACGCAGGCAATTATTGCATGTGTAAAAGGAAGACAATTTGATTGATAAATTGTTTAAAAAAAACAATGTTTTTGTTTTTTGCAGAATAACAGGGATTGCACCTCTACCTTGAATTTTAGAATATAGTGATGGAAGATATTTTTGCAATGTCCACTTGGCATATTGATCTTGTATTGCAAACAATGTAGAAGTAATAACAAATATTCAAGTCCTGGAACATTTTGGTAACAGTGATCATAACATGGTCTCATTTGAAATAAATTATCAAAAAATAGATTTCTTGGGTTCAACAAAGACCTTAAACTTTAGAAAGGCAGATTTTAATAAACTGAGGTCTAATCTAGTAGTAATACAATGGGATGATGTTTTTGCAGGGAAAAATGTAGAAGATAAATGGGCAGTCTTTAAAACATTGTTAGAAAAGCACACTTATCAGTGTATACCCTTGGGTAATAAGTATAAAAGAAATAAGTCAAAACCAATGTGGCTAAATAAACAGGTAGGGGAGGAAATGGACAAGAAGAGGAAGGCGTTTAGATTCTTTAAGTCAGAAGGGACAGAGACATTGTATCAGAATTATAAGGAATGTAACAAAAATTTCAAAAGGGCAATCAAATTAGCAAAAATGGATATTGAAAAAAGGATTGCAATAGAAAGTAAGGTCAACCCTAAAAAGTTCTTTAAGTACCTTCATAACAAAAAAAGAGAAAAGAAAATATAGGACCCTTTCAGTGTGAGATGGGTAGGCAGATTATTGGAGATAAGGAAAAAGCTGAGCTATTAAACAAATTCTTTGCCTATGTGTTTACCAGGGAAGAATCAAGTTCAATAGTAGTGCCGCAGGAGGAAGCCACAACCTCCATATTAATGAACAATTGGTTAACTGAGGAAGAAGTTCATAAGCGACTTGAAAAAATTAAAGTAAATAAGGCACCTGGCCCCGATGGCATACATCCAAGAGTTCTCAAGGAGTTAAGCTCAGCTATAGCCAAACCATTATATTTAATATTCAAGGACTCCATTTCCACAGGCTCAGTACCACAAGATTGGCGTAAAGCAGATTTGGTGTCTATATTTAAAAAGGGAGCTAGATCACAACTGGGAAATTACAGACCTGTAAGCCTGACTTCAATAGTAGGGAAACTACTTGAAGGTTTAATACGGGATAATATTCAGGAATACCTAATGGAAAACAAAATTATTAGTAATAGTCAGCAAGGATTTATGAAGGATAGATCTTGCCAAACTAACCTTATTTGTTTCTTTGAGGAGGTAAGTAGGAATCTAGACCAGGGTAATCCAGTTGATGTGGTCTACTTAGATTTTGCAAAGGCTTTTGATACGGTTTCACACAAGAGGTTGGTGTACAAAATAAAGAAATTTGGGCTCAGTAATAATATATGCACCTGGATTGAAAACTGGTTAAAGGACAGACAACAGAGGGTTGTCATAAATGGAACTTTTTCAGGTTGGGCTAAAGTCGTGAGTGGAGTACCTCAGGGATTGGTACTGGGACCCCTGCTTTTTAACTTGTTTATTAATGACCTTGAGGTTGGGATCGAGAGCAAAGTCTCCATCTTTGCTGATGATACTAAATTGTGTAAGGTAATAGAATCAGAGCAGGATGTAATTTATCTTCAGAAGGACTTGGAGAGACTGGAAACGTGGGCAGGTAAATGGCAGATGAGGTTTAATACAAATAAATGTAAGGTTATGCATTTGGGATAAAAAGGCGACTTACAAATTAAATGGAGATATATTGGGGGAATCCTTGATGGAGAAGGATTAAGGAGTGCTTGTAGACAGCAGGCTTAGCAATAGTGCCCAATGTCATGTAGTAGCTGCAAAGGCAAAAAGATCTTATCTTGCATCAAACGGGCAATGGATGGAAGGGAAGTAAACATAATTATGCTCCTTTACAAAGCATTAGTAAGACCACACCTTGAATATGGAGTACAATTTTGGACACCAATCCTAAGAAAATACATTATGGAACTAGAGAGAGTGCAGAGAAGAGCCACCAAATTAATAAAGGGGATGGACAATCTAACTTTCGAGGAGAGGCTAGCTAAATTAGATTTATTTACATTAGAAAAGAGGCGTCTAAGAGGGGATATGATAACTATATACAAATATATTCGGGGACAATACAAGGAGCTTTCAAAAGAACTATTCATCCCACGGGCAGTACAAAGGACTCGGGCCATCCCTTAAGGTTGGAGGAAAGGAAATAGATTTTTTCAAAAAAAGGTTGGACATCTTTTTAGATGGGAAAGGTATACAGGGATATACCAAATAAGTATACATGGGAAGGATGTTGATCCAGGGAATAATCCGATTGCCAATTCTTGGAGTCAGGATGGAATTAATTTTTCCCCTTAATGGGGTTTTTTGTTTGCCTTCCTCTGGATTAATAAGTAAGTATAGATATAGGATAAAGTATCTGTTGTCTAAATTTAGCATAGGTTGAACTTGATGGACCTACGTCTTTTTTCAACCTCATCTACTATGTAACAATGTAATACGCCACATTAAGATAGTTTTTTAAATATTAGAAATGTGTTCTCTTTTCTGTAGACTCTGGTCATTATTGTACTTTTGACAAACTATGGCAGTGTTTTTCAACCAGGGTTCCCCGGTCATCCTTAATGGATTCCCTGCAATTTTCTGGCCATTAGAAAATTGTACCAAATACAGAAGTATTTACAGTGCATCTGATCTCAGACACACTGTTATTTATTTATTTATTTATAAAATATTTTACCAGGAAGTAATACATTGAGAGTTACCTCTCGTTTTCAAGAATGTCCTGGGCCCAGAGTAAAACAAATAGTACATGGTTACAAGTACAGTTACATAAATGAACAAGGTATACATTATATACAAGACATTGCGTGCACAGTTAAAGAAAATATATATTATGAGCGTATGAAACAGTTACAGACCAGATTAAAGTGTGAGACAGCCTTAGATTTGAAAGAACTTAAGCTGGTGGTGGATATGAGAGTCTCTGGTAGGTTGTTCCAGTTTTGGGGTGCACGGAAGGAGAAGGAGGAACGTCCGGATACTTTGTTGAGCCTTGGGACCATGAATAGTCTTTTGGAGTCTGATCTCAGGTGATAGGTGCTGCATGTGGTAGGGGTGAGGAGCTTGTTCAGGTAGCTGGGTAGCTTGCCCAGAAAGTATTTGAGGGTGAGACAGGAAAGGTGAACTTTGCGCCTAGACTCTAGTGATGACCAGTCTAGTTCTTTGAGCATTTCGCAGTAATGTGTGTTGTAGTTGCATTGGAGAACAAAACGACAAATTGAATTGTAGAGCGTGTCAAGTTTGCTAAGGTGGGTTTGAGTAGCCGAGCCATATACTATGTCTCCATAGTCAATAATTGGCATTAGCATCTGCTGTGCGATACGCTTTCTGACCAGGAGACTTAGGGAGGATTTGTTCCTGTAAAGTACCCCTAGTTTGGCATAGGTCTTGGTTGTCAGGGTATCAATGTGCATCCCGAATGTTATGTGGGAGTCAAACCATAAGCCCAGGTATTTAAAACTAGTGACAGGTGTTAGGGTGGTGTTAGCATTGGTTCTAATCAGGAGCTCAGTCACTGGAAGCTTTACAAATTTAGTCTTGGTCCCAAATACCATTTTACAGTCTTGTCAGTGTTTAAAAACAGTTTGTTTTGGGAAATCCAGTTTTCGAGTCTCAAAAAGTCAGACTGAAGTATGTGTTGAAGGTCAGAGAGGCTATGGCTGTGTGCATATAGGATTGTGTCATCTGCATACATGTGTATTGAGGCTTGAGAAAGGGAGGGGGTTCCTCCGAATGTCACATAGGGTTCCTTAACCAAAAGAAGGTTGGAGACCATTGAACTATGGTAATGTTGATGCAGATAGCAAACCTGATAACCTTATGGACCCATTGACTGGTGACATTTACTCAATTGAGATTGGCATCAACACTCACCAGGATGCTTTAAAAGGACAAGCAGTCAAGGTTTGTGTTTATGAGTTGAAAACATTAGCATTTGCCAGATTTAAAATCTAACGTTCAAAAGAACAAAATGATGTTACATAAGCTCAGCTTGGTCCTTTTACTAATACTCTCAGCCAGTTTTGTAGATCTGAATATACAGTACAGTTACTTGGTGAGTTATGTCGAGAGTTCATAGAGCATTAATAAAATGTGAAATATGTATACATGAAAATCTAAAAAATGATTGCAAGTAAATACAACTTTGTCTGTTTAGTTTCACCGTTTCCATTACTTGTTAAAAAATAATAAATTTTACTACAGTAGATCTAAAACTTTTCTTGGCTAGAAAAAGCTTGATTACAATTGCACAAATCCAGCCATGGGGCATGTTGAAAGTGCTGATTTAGTTGATTAATTCAAATAATAGTATTGCAACATTTTATTGGTTACAAAATCACCCCCAAAATAGCTGTATACATTATTCTGCGGAGCTGCTTTGAGACAAAACAAATATTTCGCGTAAGTTACTTTTCGGACTAGCACATTCATGTACATTCTGAAATCATTTTGCATAGGCATATTCATAAAGATAACATCACATTAACCTACACACACGTGTGCATTTTCACACTGGATTGCAAAAGCCTTCTCATGGTGATTTGAGCTGAAGCAGTATCTTAGTGGTAACTAGTAAGGACTAAAAACGTTAAATTAATTTTTGAATAGAAGTTTGTTTTGACGCAAAGCTCCATTCTCTGTTTGTCCAATGTAAGAATGTGTTTACATTTCAACCTGGAGGGTTGTTTTGACGCAAAATTCAAGGTAAAAATGTTGTTTCTTGTATTGCATGATAACCTGTGTGTCATGTAACTCCTCCTTAACGTCTACTAATAGGACTCTGCAAATCACAATCTGACGCAAACTTAGAGTAAAGACCTTGATATATTGATGCAGAGACGTCAAGTGAAAATTACTCAATTTGTGTCAATTTTACTCCAAATTTACCTTGCTACAATACATCACACTCCCTGTCTTTCCTTCTAGTCTTAGGCAAGTCATTATGTCTCCCTTTGCCCCAGACACCAAAAGTTAGATTATAAGATTTTGGGTTGGGACGCATTGTAAAATTCTATCAACGGCTCTGGTTACATTGTCAGTGCCAACACCAATGTCTAAAGAAGCAGAACTTATCTGATTTTCTCAACACTTAAGAGAGACCGGGCTGGTGAAACCTGTTAGGCGAAGGTTTTTTTTTTAATGTTCTTAAGTAGTGTTTTGCACTAGGGATCTGAAATCAAGCATTCGCCAGCTCTAGAGAGAAGGCCACTTGCTGGATTGTCAGACCATGTTGATGAGCTACTAACAGATAATGAGTTATAGTTAATTATTACCCTACTAGATAACGGAAGAGTTGGGTAACCCCATTTATGGAATATGACCGTGGATAAGAGTTACAAGTTGGAACAATAAACTGTAGACAAACAAATTCCGCTCAGCTTTGCAAATCAATCACTAATCTATCTATCTATCTATCTACTAAACAGACCTCCCTGAGGTATATACCACATAAATAATTAGCGTAATAAAGGGAAGGTGCTAGCTTTTCCAAAGAAAAAGCCAATCTATACTTAACATAAATATAGAGAGAAAAAAGCTAGGGTTAAGTCTGCACCCTGTGAGGATAGACATAAAAATAATATATGTCAACTACAAACGGGATGAAAATTGTACCACTGAAAAATAATATTTTATGGAAAAAATACAAACTACCACATAGTAAATTGATATCCTTACTATAAATACATCTTAAATACAAATGCAAGAATGGAAAAACAAAAAAAGGAAGGATAGTACATACAATTCAAAAATATATATTAATCAATTAGTCACAAGTGATATATGCCTCTAAAAGCTGGTTCTCATCTAGGCTAAGTTTAACAATTCAAGTCCATACTTGATATTAAATACATATGTAGTGTAGGCTCACACAGAGCAGTCTGACATATACACGCACTGTCTACAAAGAATTATGGATTTCTTTCTTTGGTCCCAAGTGTAGTTCTAGTGGGCTTTTAACTTTAATGTCAATAATGCAAAGGTTAAGTGAAATAAATCACTCCAATTCCATTGCAGGAAATGGCAGTGCTGTGCCTCTTTATACCTCTGTTTAGACCCCCATACATACACTCAAGATTCATAGGAGTCTCAACTGATTCATATATTATATACTCATGACCTCTTAACTAGAAATCTGCAGGAATCCTGTACATCAATCACTATTTATGGTGATCATAGAGATGAAATTTAAGTCCTCCGGTTATCTCAGCTTCTGCTGTTAGATCTTGTTATGAGGACATTCATAATTTGATTTTGTTGTCAAAGCTGCTGCTTGCATGTGAGGTGTTTCGGTATAGCCAAGGAATACCACATTAATATTTCGTCTTGTTTTTGTTTCTATCCTCTCCCCAACCTTCCAGTGGTATATTTCCGTGTCACATCGACACCCGTCTGCTATGTCCATGTATTCTCAAACCTCAACCATTTTCAAGAGCGTCCCACCGTGCTTACACTACTCACACTTCTCCCTTTAATGATGTATGTATGTATGTCTTTATTTATATAGCGCCATTAGTGTACATAGCGCTTCACATTAGTAATACATGTGACAATCATATAAATAACAAATAATACAAATACAGTAACAGATCATGGGAATAAGTGCTTCAGACATAAAAGTAACATTTCGGAAGAGGAGTGACTGCTCCGGGGAGCTTACAATCTAATGCCATCTTAGCCTCTGTCACGGTAGCTTATGACAGGGTATAATATACACCAAAATATCTGGGTTGAATTGAACACGACTTAGATATAATAAAGATAGTTTATTCCTTAAAGAAGGAGAACACACAAGATGATACAAATAACAGACAAGAAATAGACACTTACTTAAGGGTTGGACAATGAAGCAATTAGGTACAGGATTGGCAATTCATTCAGCAATAAAGGTTCAAATGAAGACATCACGAAAAAGCACAGAAGACAATGGGTATAGGGCTTACACTTGTTTATATGGAGTTTCAACCCCGTTCCCTAACATTTGGGTGCCTGAAAGTCTATCAGACTTTTTTGTAGTCAGGAAACCCTTTTGTCTTTAAGTGTGAATTATGACACTTACAGACCACTCAGGCTCTGCGTTTCTCCGCCCTATTGTACACAATCAGAGTGGTCAAGTCTTTGATCAGGGAGGCTGTTTGTAGACAAATGGTCGCCATCCTGAACATTAACATAAAGCAGAGCCATTAACTTTCCCGGGCTTTATCCCAGCCTTGAAAAACAGTATATTCTTTAATATCTACATATATTAAAATAATCCGTTCTGTGGGTCTGAATGGGCTAAAATTTGCCAGATCCTCATGCCGGAGGACCCCTGCCATAGTGGCCAAATATCAGCCTTCCATGACCCCCAGAACCGGAGATACCAAAACCAAGTTAAAATCCCTATTAACTTTAATGCAGGATTCTCCGCTATAAGCTAAAAGAAATCTCTGCGTTTCACTCTCCCATTGAAATCAATGGGCTCCGCCACTATTATTTATTTATTTATTTATAAAATATTTTACCAGGAAGTAATACATTGAGAGTTACCTCTCGTTTTCAAGTATGTCCTGGGCACAGAGTAAAACAAAATAATACATGGTTACAAATACAGTTACCTAAATGAACAAGGTATACATTATATACAAGACATTGCATGCACAGTTAAAGAAAATATATATTATGAGCATATGAAACTATAGGCTTTCCCTGGAGCAACTCCGCCATTGAAGTCAATGGGGAAACCACACTTTTCACATTTGCCCATACTCCGTCTGGTTGATCGGAGAGGGCTGGAAATGGCCATGCAGTTATGCCGGAACAGGGGCTTCCTGTGACCAAAATCCCAGCCGTCTGGTACTCACAGAATCGGAGATATAGGCTTACACTTTTCACACTTTCGGACTTAGCCGTTTCAAAGCCACGTGGCTTTCCTCCATTAGAATCAATATGGCCGGCGCCTCCATAGGAAATGCATGGGTCGGCGCCGCCATAGGATTCAATGGGACCTCCGCTCCATTAGAGTCAATGGCGCGACCCTCGTGGCGATTGCGACCCTTTACGGGGGTCCTTCATTCTCGGACCCGGTGGTGGTCGAGTGTTGGGGTTCCTAGGGACTAGGGGCAACAAGAATTTTATTCCTGGGTGCCCTAGAACCTAAGTTTCCCACACCAATTGTGATTGAACTTGACCTAATGTGATCAATGCTCTTTTTTAAACAATGTATCCGCTTCTGCGGTCTGCGGTTTGGATGGCTGCCAACCCGTTCCTGGAGGTCGGTGTCGAGGAATCCCCATTGAAATGAATGGCTTCATTGACTTACAATGGGGAACTGCCGCTCCTCCTCTCGGGCGCCACCTGCAGGTCTTCATATGAAAATGGGCCCAAATCGCCAGTTTCCCCATAGGATCGTATGGAGCTGCAACGGCGACCTATGGGGAGCTGCAAAATGGAGCCTGCAAAGGTAGGAAAATGGAACAAAGGGCTATAATCACTCCTTAACTATTAACCCTTTCCCTCCCGCATCGATCCCAGTGTATATGTTGGTGCAGACACTGGAATGGGAACAATACACATTTACAGGGGAATACACATTTGGGTGCTGAAGCAGGGTAAAAACACATTACTGGACCGCAGTCCAGTTAACCCCTTGCTTCCCACGTGAGAGCAGGGGGTGGCCAAATGGGGTGTAACCCCTTTAATATCGGGCCAAACCCCCTCTCCCATGACACCTCCCCTGCTCAATGGGTGCCTTGTGACCCAGCTTCCCACCCTGGCACTGGGACACTACTGGCATCCTTGAAGCACTTGGTCATTCCTGAGGGGTTGGCCTGGCAAAATTGTCCTCTGGCATTGTCGAGTACACTGTCCTGGCCACCTTGGATTGGGAAGTCCAGATCCTGCTGAGCAGGGCTCCAACGTGGCCGCCGGGCATTCTCCTTTGCCCCCCTCTTCCCCCCACCCAGTGCCTGGTGAACCAAGACCACAGTGAAGGGGCACCTCTGCAGACTAGGCTGCAGGTTGCCCAGCGACAGGCATGTCTCTGTACCAGTGAGAGACCAGCTAACAAGCACACACCGTCGCTTCTCCGTCAAACCAGTCTGGGAAAGAGCTATGTCACTATCCTGTAGGGACCCTTCCTGCCCTGGCTCTGTGCCCATCTGAAGCTGCTCCGCTATACCTATTCCTCTCCTCCTTGGCTCTAGGGCAGTCCCCACCCCGAGTGGCATCACTTCTGGATTCCAGAAACCACCTGGGATGCTGACTACTACCCTCTCCTGTGTCTCCTGGGACGAGGCAATCCCCCAGTACCCTGTACTTGGGTTCCTGGTACCCAGATGCTTTGCTCCTGCCCTCTCAATACTGAAACCCAGGAGATAAGCACCTGCTACCACCACTGCTGCTGGGGCCAGCATCACTCCTCTCCCCTCCACTGTGCTGCCCTTCCTCCTGGTAGCTACCCTTGGCTGCCCTGGGGACAGAACCCTCTGCTGTATGCCCCTAGCCCTGGCTACTGCTCCTGGCTGCCTACCTCCCCACAGCCCTACCTCTGGGATAACTGCTGAAGCAGGGTAAAACACATTACTGGACCGCAGTCCAGTTAACCCCTTGCTTTCCACGTGAGAGCAGGGGGTGGCCAAATGGGTTGTAGCCCCTTTAATACCGGGCCAAACCCCCTCTCCCCTGACAGCCTCGTGGAACCAACATTCACCAGCACAGACTGCTTCCTCATGTTGGCGTAACATTTGGGCTCATTTAGATATCATAATAAATTAACCTCACAATTTATTTTGAGAAACATACAATCCTCATCAACATTAATAATAACTTAATGAAAATGAAAACTAAATTATCTTGTGTTCCTCATCTCGTGCGCTGTTAACTCAGTTTCTGATCTGTGCCATTAATAGACCATCCTATTAGGGAATACATAATAAAGACTCAATGTTAACAATCTATATCAGATGGGAGACTGTCAATGAAAATCCTCATGTTACCCACTAGGGCTCTTGCCATCTAGTGTATAGATCCATCTCAATTCCCACTGCAAACGTTTATTCTCCTTATTACTCCTCCTAATATTTGTATGTATCCTATCAATCCCGATGTAGTGAAATCCCTCAGCTCTTCCCCCATGAATCATTTTGAAGTGTCTTTCTGCAGTTGACAACATGTTCCCGTGTGTGATGTAATTGGCATGTTCCATCATTCTAACTTTCAATTTACGTGATGTTTTCCTTAGTCTTAACTCTACCTTGTACTCTACCTTGTTTCCTCTTTTGTTTAAGAACAGTAAACCCTACCTGATCTACCTTAGACTTAAATGATTATGTATTTCTACAACAACCCATCCATAGGCATATCTCATTTCCACTTTTTATCAAATCATACAGTATAACAGATGTGCTGATGTTTTAAACCAGATACTACTGTAGTAAAATCACAGACAAAAAGTTTCAAATCTGTATATGCAATTTTACCTTTACTGTATTTGGGGAGGAGCAAAATAATGTCATTTCTGTCTTTCTGGGTGAGATTCTGAGAAGAGTTCTTTAATATTCTTCGTTTAAGTTTCGCCAGAGGAAGAACATTTGATCTGTCTTGTCATTCCAATTTCCTTTGTTACTCCAAAATGTCAAGTGCTATTTGAGCTCTAATTCACCCCCCCCCTCCCCCCTCCTCCTCAATTTAGGATGTTTCTATAAATTAACCACTATATGGCATGTGGCAGTTAGGTGAATAAAGCTGTTCTGGGGACCTACTGAAGACATGCAATTATGATCATAAGTATTTTATCGTTGTGCAGTGGCTCTTATCCATCACTTTTGTACCCACTATGACCAACAGATGTTGCCAGCCTTACTTTCCCTGCTGCCAGTGGAATGCCGTAAGAAGCCAAGTGCAGTGTTCCCCAGCGGCGGGAATTAAGGTCACAAATGCTTTTTTTGCGGCAACTTCAGGGCAAGTGTCCAGGAAAGGTGAGTCTGGCTATATCGGTACAGTAATTATGTAAGCTGCAGAGCGCCTGGACCTGAAGCACTCAAATACGGATGAGCAAGTGGGACTAGTGAGTTTTTACACAGAGAAAGAAAGAGGAAGGTGACCCCTGGCTTTGATAAGCATTATTTCATTGAAGCTGTAATATATTGTAATGGCATTACTAGTTGGGTTATTAAAGTCACAGTATAATCCCACGATGGCATTTTGAGCTTCTTCTTACATTTTCAGATACCTCTATTGGGTGGGAACGTTTATAAGGGGCCATACTGACAACATGAATTGTATTAGACTCTACAAACTTGAGCACATATTTGTGTGCTAATTATTTTTTTCACATTATTGTTGTAATATATATATATATATATATATATATATATATATATATATAAAAACACTCACATAACAGTATTTATGATACTTTTCCATATATACAGTACACATAATATTGTTTTAATCGATCATTCACACGTTGGTATTTTTTTTATAATATAGATTTTAATCTAAGTATTAGATTTCAATTACAACTGGAATATTTAATATAATAGTGCCTTATCAAAGTATAATAACTGCCGCCTGAATACATCAAACATCAGTTAATGTGAGATCGCAATTCGTTAAAAAATTTAAAACAAATGCGTGTTAATACTGCAAAATATGTAGGTATACATAAAAAATTCTAACGTCAGAAAAGTCACGTGATGTTTTTGTCATAAATATCGCATTACTGTTAAAAATCTTGCAACAGGAACAAACTGGCGGCAAAAGATCGTGAGCCTATCCTGTGTAGAAAAGTATATAAACCCATATAAACTCAGGCGTCGACTGAGCCACTGATGCTGAAGCAGGGATATCCTGAAAACCTAACCAGCTGGGGGCTCTTGAGGACTGGAGTTGGCCACACCTGCATTATGCCATAAGGAGTTGGAGGTTTGTGTGAGCAGTGTAAATATATGTTGCAGTTTCTGCTTGTGTTGTTACATAGTTACAGAGCAGATGAGGTTTAAAAATGACCTATGTCCATCAAGCTCAACCTACTGTATGTTATATTTAGACAACAGATCTTGTGATATTTGTTCTCTGGTGCTTGTGTGCTTGAATTTGTTTGCTTTTCTCTAGTTTGTGTAAGGATCCATCACCCGCGCCCCTCCCAGCGTGCTCCCAGCTTGCCCAGACCCGCGATCGGGTGTCCTGCCTCTGCTGCCTCCTGCAGCACATCTCACAGACCAGTCATTACCAACGTATCTTCTAGGGGCGCGCGCGGACCTCCAGGCTTCGCTCACGCGGTGACATCACCATCGCGCTGTGCGGCACCCGCGCACGCGTACAGAGTCTTCTCCTTTCCGCTGTGTAATAGGATTCACCTGTCTTGTCTCCATCAGCCAACCACAGCCATGCATACTAGGGAGTACGCTTACTCCTCATTGGTCTGTACTTCCTATGTATACTCAGCCTGCCCTCTGGCACATTGCCTGAGCATAACCTTGTTTATATGCGCTGTGTTCACTGCAGTCCTGCCCCCTGTATGAGCCTTGCTGTCTTGTTACGTGTTGCCTGACCTTGTTTGTTTTTGGATTCCATTCTTCTCCGCTCCTGACTCGGCTTACAAACAACGATCCGTACCTCTCTGCTCCTGACCCTGGCTTACCCACGACGATCCGCACCTCTCCAATCCCGACCTTGGCTAAAGTATCTGCAACGATCCGTACCTCTCGAATCCAGACCTCGGCAAGTATCACTAACTATCCTGACCTCTCCTACCCCGACCCGACTATCTCGACCTATCTACACTCCAGACGCACCAACATGGCTGTGGGCTGGCATTTATCAAATCCCCACCTCGGCCTCGCTGTCGCGCCTTGTTTGTGGTGAGCGCATCGTTACAGTTTGGGTGTTGTTTGTCATATGTCTGTGTCTTGCTTTTTTTTGTGTGTTTGGGTGAAACAATGTGCATTGTGAGAGTCTATGGGGGTTATGCACTAAGCAGTGATAAGTGGGTTTTCTGGGTGCTATGCACAAAGCAGTGAAAAGTGCTTTTAAGTGAGATAACTGCCTTTATAGCATGATACTGCCTGCTATGAGATTCACAAAGCAGTGATAACAGTGCAGTATCGTGCTATAATGGCTACTTAAAAGCACTTATCACTGCTTTGTGAATCTCACAGAAGGCAGTATTGCGCTATAAAGGCATTTATCTAACTTAAAAGACTTATCACTGCTTTGAGAATCTCACAGCAGGCAGTATCACACTATAATGGCTTTTTATCTCACTTAAAAGCACTTATCACTGCTTAGTGCATAACTCCCTATGATTGTTGTGAAAGATGGAAGATAGCACGAGTGGATTGAGTTGAAGGAGTGATGGAGAGTGGTGGAGAGTGAATGAGTAGTGCTGAGCAGAGGAGAAGATTAGAATAAAGAGGATTCACCCCTACCGCCCCAGCACTGAAGCATGCATATGGGATGGGCAAGGCAGAGAGTAGAAATCAAGACCTTAGTAAAGAAAGGAAATAGTAGTAACTTGTATCTTTGGACACCCTCCCTCTATGAGCATCCCAGGGCCGTGTAGCGTGGCGTTCAACAGAAAGGGACCCCCTCTGCCAGCACAGCACTGAAGCGCTACCAAAAGGATGGTAAGAGCAAGAAATAGAATATAAGGCCTCTAACTAAAGATATAGGGCCTCATGCAGTAAGCGACGAATATGTGAAATCGGCAAGCTTACCGATTAGTCATGTTATTGGCGATTTTCCCTCTCCGTATGCAGTAAGTGCCGAATACATTCAAAATCAAGCCGAAAACAAATCCGCCCACTCTCACGATGATTTGCCGATCACACACAGGTGTATCGGCGTGCGTGGCGGGGTGCTGTTAGGTTGCCCAATCACAAATCTTGCTGAATCAGGCGAACCAAGCATGTATTGGATAGCGCGCCATATTTAAAGGCAATGTGTACTGGTAATCATTCTCTGTGTTGTTGGGAGTGAGAGAGAGAGAGATGCACAGAGCTGGGTGATTTAAGATTTGCATATTGACTGAGAGACTTGTTGTGTATTGTGAGAGCTTTGTCCTTTGTTGTTTTGTTTACATCTTTGTCTTGTTTTATATGTGGAAGTGTTTCGTGTGATTGGCTGTACATTTGTTGTCTGTTTTTTGTGAGTGCTGTAAGTATGCCCGCAAAGCGTGGGAAGAGTGATGCTGGTGGGAGTGGGAGTGCTACTCGTGCGAGTACGCGTCGGAGTGAACGTACTGTTCAGGGGAGTGATGTT
>WSYH01003183.1:0-69842 GCA_036426205.1 Ascaphus truei
CCCCCCCCCCTCCCCCCCCCTCCCTGTTATATTCTAGCACTAGGTGGGAGCCCAGCATATGATGTTTAATTAGTTTAAACACAGTTCATATTTACAATGTATTAGATTGGTTTGAGTATAATCTTATACACAAACACAATGAAAATATTGTAACGTATTGCAATTTATGGGACTTAACCATGCACTAGCAGTGTTTGCAGCAACCTTTTATTCATTTTATATATCTCCAATGATTGAACTGAGTTTAAGCAGTATATTCTTTATTAATATTGCTATTACATTGTCATAAGTTTAACTAGGAATCCAAGTGTTTAGCACTGGTCACTTTATTGACTATATATGTAAACAGGCATAAAGCATTGGAGGGGTTAATGTTTTTAATTTAAATGTTCCCGTTTTCGCGGGCTTTTTCTGTATATAAGCAGGCAGCTTCCGCTTCTCCCCACTCCAAGACGAAGCCCTACTCCTAAGGGTGAAACGCGTTGAGGGGTAGAATGCGGTGCTAGCCCTTGTGTGTTCCATGAATAAAGTTTTTTGAAGATCCCAGCAGCCTCTCTGAGTCAGACATGCGCAGTTGCGCCGGAATCCGCCATTGTTTTCAAATATAATGTCGCCTAATGCACTGTACTTGACTAGGGTTGCCTTACCGTATGCACTGTACTGTACTATTGTGCAGTTTATTGAGCACTTTTCTTTTCTTGCTATAGGAATCATGAATAAAGCTTTCTTCCAAGACAACATTGTGCCCGAGATAGTGCAATACATCACACGCGACTTCCCCAATGGTCACCGCTTCTACCAGGACAACGATCCCAAGCACACCGCGTCAACGGCGCATATCCTTGAGCGCGGCATCAACTGGGTGAAGACGCCAGCGGAGTAAGTGCAGTAGACCGTGTCCCATTTTTGTTCCCCACTGTTTTTAGCTCTTAAACCAATTGTCCTTTCATTCCAATGACAGGTCGCCAGACTTCAATCCGATCGAAATGGTCTGGCATCAGCTGAAGGACCATATCCGGAAAGTGGCGAAACCCTCCAAAAAGGACGAGTTGTTGAAAGGCATAATGAGTTTTTGGAACAATGTACTCACCGTGGAACGCTGCAATAAATATATAGACCATATTGCCACTGTGTTGCCCATTGTCATCGCGCGTAATGGGCAAGCATCAGGAAAGTAGTACTGTGCTGTAGTATTGTAAGTACAGTATGTTAAACAGGTAAGTATGGCACAGATTTTTTCTTTCCAGATAGTAAGAGTATACAGTAGTTAGTTTTTTCTTTACAGAGAGAGCAGCACCAGCCATCAGGTTACAGTACATAGAATTTAACAGTAGTCAGAGTATACAGTAGTTCCAATACAGTATACAGTAGACTAGTTTGACAGTACTACAGTAACTGCCTACTAACTGCTCCATTTTTTTCTTTCCAGAGAAAGCTGCACCAGCCACCTACAGTAGTTCTGCCATAATACAGTACAGTACGCACATACAGTACAGTACAGTAACTACACTAATTTTTGGTTTTCTTGTCGTTCCAGGAAAAAGGGTGGCCTAGGGGGAGATAGGGGCGTTGTGTCCAGTCAAATCTGCTTGTACAGTCAAATGTACAGTATATAAACAGCAGCAATGATGTACACAAAACCTCTCCTCTCTCATTGAACTACTGTACTGCAGACAGAATGAGGAAAAGATAAAGACGGAAAAAATAATTTTACTATACAGTATATAGTATATACAGTATATTATACAGTACATTACAGTACTGTACTGTATATAGTATTAAATAATATTCTTATAAATGTGCATTACTCATGTTTCCCCATGTTTTACAAAGGTTTTCCAAATGGTTATCCAATTTCAAGCTGCCAAAAGAACTTAATAAAGACTGCATTATGTATTATTCCTGATTATTTTTATATTTGTATTTTTTGGTTCCTGATAAAATAAAATAAATATTTATTCACTTTCCTGCGAATCATAATCATTGACAGCCACCCCTACAGTGCACCAATGAATAAGAATGTTTTGTAAATTATATTTATATATTTATATATTTTTATTTTAAAGATATTAAAGAATGTACTGTATTTTCACACCCTGATGAAATACAGTATAAGTGTACTCTCAATTCTCACAGTGCTGTGCACATCAGATTTACATTTCAAATTCGAGAGGGGATTTTCCAAAGCATTACCGTTCAAACAACAGGCCTCTAAGGGTTGGGGGAGGGGGATGGTGTGATTAGACGCAGGCGTACTGACTGTTTGTAGCTCGGCTATGGGCGGATTAACAACACAATGGCAATATGCAGAAGGTTAACAACCCAGTGGAGAGAGGGGGTTGGTAGGATAGGGTGACTCAGCCGATTGACGCTTGGCTAGGGAGGGATTAAAAACTCTGGAGGTGTGTGGCTGAAATAGTTAACAGCACTGTAATTTCAAAAGGCAGTTCATCATAATAATTTGATGAATAAACCCCCAAAGACAACCCCCAAATAAAGTACATAAAAAGCAAGACACTTTAACTCCCTTTGCCCCATGCACCAAAAATGTTTTGTGGCAGAAGAATTTAATAAAGGCTGCAGTATGTATTATTGTGTGTTGATGGTTAGAATTGCTGTGCACTTTAAATGTTTCAACATTGTACAGTATTTGTAAATAAATGTTTTTGTACTGACTCCACCAATAAAAGAACATGTTGAATTGCCTCACATTGTTTCCATTTGCTCCTTTGACAGTGTAACAAATGTAGAGGCTTACTACACTGTTTTTTTACTGCCTGACCGCAAAGCCGCAAGATCGGCAACATTGTAAAAAAAGAGCAATGAGCGCGCAATTGGCGTGGGAACTAGGTCAATTGGCGTGGGAACTTCTGTTCTAGGGCACCTAGAAATAAAATTCCCAACAGGGTCCGAGCAGTAATGGCGGCGAGAAAGGGTGACGCCGGCGAGGAGGGTCCTACCATTGAGCGTAATGGCGGAGAAAGCTTTGAACCGGCTAAGTCAGAATGACTTGGAACCCACAACTCCGTTTCTGTTCGACCTAGAGGGCTCAGATTCGGTCACCATGTAGTCCTAGTTGCGGCAGGATTGCATGGCAAATTGCAACCCTCTCGTGGCAACAGAACAGAGTCAGGGTAATGTTAAAGTTCAGGTTTCTGCCATTGACTTGCATGGCAGAAGAAAATCCACTTTGGTAATGTGATTTTAAACTGTCTTTTTGTACCTCCGGTTCCGGGGGTCGTGCAAGGCTGATATTTTTCCACTATGGCAAGGGTCCTCCCGCATGAGGACCAGGCAAATTTCAACCCGCTCAGACCCACAGACCGGATTATTTTACATTATATTCGCACAATTGGCGTGGGAACTACTTAGGGCCTCGGTCAAGTTCACGGGCAATTGGCATGGGAACTTCTGTTCTAGGGCACCTAGAAATAAAATTATTTTTGCCCATAGATGTTTGGCACTGTATACCACTGTACAGTATACTGTAGAAGACACATAATGAAACGATACTGAATATGTAGAATAAATGCATAGTTTTATTTATTCGGGTTTATTACACAGTATACTGTACGGCCGGAAAACATCAGCATACAGTACAATATTATCCATCGAAATCCCCCCATTAGCCGTTTTCTTTTCTGAGGAAAAACAAAAAGAAAAGTTTTAATGTACTGTACAGTAATGGTCAGCCCCCTAAAGAAGTACCCAGCCAGCCCCACCAAAATAATACGGCAACAAGACAGTACTCACCATAGAACTTCCCATTCAGCTGGCGCTGGTGCCGGTCCACTTCCAGTCCAGCTTTCTTCATCATCCACGTCGATAGTTTGCAGTGGGACTAGTCCACCTGTAGCCTGGAAATCGCTTAGGTATATGCAAGCTTCATCAAAACTGCACGCGAAATCCGACTCAGGCTCAGGCTTGTCACTGACAGTGGGACCGTCATTGGAAGCCGGTGCTGGTGCTGGTGCTGGTGCTGGTGCATTGCTTGGCAGTGACTGTCGCTTCTTAGTTGGTTTTAACACGACCCTTCGCCTTTTGCTGCCTCCATGATCATAGATACGGGAAAAATCCGGTGACACACACCAATACCCTCCAACAAATTGGGGCTCAATACGGTGAAAACAGGGGTCGCTACATAAAATTTTCCTTACTGTACGCTTCCACGTATGAGGAGTTGGCGAAAATTTGTAAGTCATAGTTTTCGATAAAATAATGATAAATTTGAGCAACTGTTGCCATCTTATCATCTGTTGCATTAATCGTGGCCCATATCAAATACGCGTAACTTCTGTCAGGTTTTTGGAAAGCGGGCTGCACTTGAACACTCATGGTGGGTCTCTGCAGAATAGTGTAACACAAACTGAAACTGGTCTTTGTCTTTCTTTAATATGAAAAGCCTAAATTGATACATTTTTGCAACCTCTTCCTTCAGTCTCAAGGCCAAGTTACCATAGCACACTGTGGTACAGTATCTTTTTTAAACGAAACACCTGCAAGCCGACACATTACTGATTCGGCGCATTACAATTCATGAATTTCTGCCATCTGGCGGACACGCGAAGCATTGCAGCCTATTAAATCCGAACCATTATCAATAAACGCATCAGCCAGGCATGACCCGTGGCTGGGAATGCAAGGTGAACGCGGCATGCGCCAGGTGAACAGCGTCGCATTCCAGGAACCAGCCAGGGACAAACCGGTGATTTGTTAGAATAAAAGCTGCCGCAACAGTATGTCTTTTTTCAACCTCATCTACTATGTAACTATGTAACTATGTAAGAACAGATTCTCGCTGGTCTCCGAATCTTTTTCCACGACTCTTGGAGGGAGTTGACTCTGGCATCCGCTGCAGGGACTCCAGAAAGATTGGGATAGATAGGGAGGCTAGTAGGGTGAAATCCGTAATTTATAAAGAAGAACGACTCCTGGGTGGATTCGCTCCTAAGAGAATTGTGTGTGAATTCAGCCGACGGTAATAGGTCTGCCCAATTATCCTGTGTATCAGAAATAAAACATCTCAAATACTGCTCTAAAGATTGATTTACTCTTTCCGTCTGACCGTTAGTTTGCGGGTGGTAGCGGGAAGAAAAAAGAAGAGATATATTTAGCCTTTGGGCAATGGCACGCCAAAACTTTGACACAAACTGTGATCCACGATCAGATACTATAGAGATAGGAACTCCATGTATACGGAAAATGTATTTGATGTAGACGTCTGCTAGAGTGGCAGAATTAGGAAGACCTTTGAGAGGTATAAAGTGAGCTTGTTTGGAAAATCTGTCCACGATGACAAGGATGGTATTCATACCATTAGAAATTGTGAGTTCTACAATGAAATCCATTGAGAGATGTTTCCAAGGACGCTCTGGAATAGGTAGTGGGCGCAGCAGACCAGATGGCTTACTATGGGCGGACTTGTTTCGGGCACATACCGAGCAGGAACTGACAAATTTTTGTATATCATTCAGCATTTTGGGCCACCAGAAAGTATGTCTAATGAAATCTGAAGTCCTCTTTGTCCCAGGGTGATTGACCGACTTTGAGACGTGACCCCATTCAAGAATCTTTCAGTGGAATTTCAGTGCAGCATATAAGCAACCCTCTGGTACCTCTAATCCGTTGGGGATCTGCGTCTGAGACTCCAAGATCTGGTCCAAAATATCAAAAGAATTAGCAGAAATTATACATTTTGAAGGAAGAATTTTTTCTGGAACATCTTTGTATTTATCTTCAGAAATAAATTGACGAGATACGGCATCGGCCTTCAGGTTTTTAGTGCCAGGAATGTAAGAAATCACAGTTACACCTTGAGAAAAAGAGGGCCCAGCGAGCTTGACGTGAACCAAGGCAACGAGCGCCTTCAATGTACAATAGATTTTTATGGTCAGTAAGTATTAGGATAGGATTCTCTGTACCTTTGAGGTGGTGTCTCCATTCTTGTAACACGAGCTTGATAGCCAAAAAGTTCTCTATTGCCAACGTCGTAGTTTATCTCTGCGGGGGAAAACTTCTTGGAGAAGAAGCCACAAGGATGGAGTCTGTCCTGAGGAGAACGTCTCTGCGAAAGTACTACTCCGGCTCCAATGTCTGAGGCGTCAACCTCCAACGTGAAGGGGAGAGTTGGATCAGGGTGGTGCAGAAAAGGGGCGGAAGTAAATGCCATTTTAAGAGATACAAAGGCCTGGCAGGCTTCAGGGGACCAGGAGGAAGGGTCCGCACCTTTTTTTGTAAGGGCTGTAATAGGTGCCACAGTGGCAGAAAAGTTACGGATAAACTTGCGATAATAATTGGCAAAGCCATGGAACTGCTGAGTAGCCTTGAGAGAAGTTGGCTGTGGCCAATCTAACACTGCTTTAGGTTTCTCAGGGTCCATAGAAAACCCTTTCTCAGAAATTAAGTAACCCAAGAAGGAAGTGGAGGTTTGGTGAAACGTGCATTTCTCCATCTTGGCATAGAGATGATTCTCACGGAGGCGGGAGAGAAAAAGTTTGGTATGCTTGATATGTTCGGATAAGGATTTTGAAAAAATGAGAATATCACCAAGGTACACAATGACAAAGGAGTTAAGGACATCTCGAAAAATCTCGTTTACGAATTCTTGGAAAACCGCTGGTGTGTTACAAAGTCCAAAGAGCATAACTAAATATTCGTAATGGCCGTCGCGTGTATTAAAGGCCATCTTCCACTCATCTCCTTGTCTTATCCGTATGAAATTGTATGCGCCACGGAGATCGAACTTAGAAAAAATGGTGGCACCTTGCAAACGGTCAATTCCGAAATAAGAGGTAAGGGGTAGCGGTTTTTCAATGTAATCTTGTTAAGTCCTCTGTAGTCAATGCAGGGGCGAAGAGAGCCATCCTTCTTCTTAACAAAAAGCAGCCCCGGCGGGGGAGATAGAGTTTCTTATAAAACCTTTCTTCAAGTTCTCCTGAAAATAGTCGGACATAGCTTTAGCCTCAGGAAGGGAGAAAGGGTAGGATCTGGCATTGGGAAGGATGGCACAGGGAAGGAGATCAATAGGGCAGTCAAAGGGACGATGAGGGGAAGAACCTCAGATCGGAAAACTTTAAGAAATTCTGCGTACACTTCGGGAAGAGATTTATTAACAGAAGCAGCAGTCTCTAAAGCAGCCAGCGAGAGGGTGATAGGGGCAGAGAGCTTCTTAGAAGGCGAACCCCATTGTATAGGTTTCGTCTCAGTCCAATCTATTAGAGGATTGTGTAATTGTAGCCAAGGAAGGCCCAGGATTACCTGCACAAACGGAAAATGAATAACATCCAAAGATATCTCCTCCTTATGACCATCCTTCGTGGAGAGCGTAAGAGTGGGCGTCTCCAAGGAGATAAAGGCTGGCTGGAGGGGACGTCCATAAATTGCCTCGAAACCGATGGGACAGACTTCTTTACCAAAGGAATTTAATGTTTGGTTGCGAATTCCTGATACACAAAATTTCCCGCAGACCCGGAGTCAATGAATGTGGAAGCGGATACATGGAACTCAGGACCCTCAAGAACAATTTTATTTATAAAAATGTTTTACCAGGAAGTAATACATTGAGAGTTACCTCTCGTTTTCAAGTATGTCCTGGGCACAGAGTTATAAAAAATACATGGTTAGATTAAAAGAACAGAGTTATACAGTCACTTCACAGACATTTCATGCACAGATAGAGTTGGAAAATTGGGTACAAGGGATAAAGGGCTTATGAGTTTCAGATTGGAATAGAGCAGCTTTAACATCACCGAACATCAGCGAATGGCAGCAAATGACTCACACCCTTTGGCTGCGCCAAAGGCTGTCCGCCTTTGGGGCAACGCAGATGTACACTGGGGTGGTTGAGATTGGATCTGCTGCAGCTGTGAACAAAAAGATCTTTGTGTCCTCTTAGCTCATTAACATTCCAGTGGTGGGGGTTGACGTTCCACAAAGTACAAGCACATGTTTGTAACGATAGTGAGGGTTTGGCCCGGGATTAACGGGGTTACTCCCCAAGGGCCCCCCTCTAACCTCGCCAGGGAGACAAGGGGTTAACTGGGCTGAGGTCCAGAAATGTGATTTAACCCTTGTTATAACATGAAAATGCTTATTCCCCTGTGTAAAATGTATTGTTGCTGGGTCAGTGTCTGCATAACCCACCCACTGGGATTTAAGGGGTTAATCTTATATGCAGTGCTGAATAAACAGTTACCTGAAAACTGGTAATTTGGTAACGGAGTAAGCTAGGACCCTGAGCCTTGGGGGTACAGCCTCCGGGTCACCCCCCAAGTACACACATATTAAAAATATAACTTTGTCATAAGAGGAACATATATTTTTGATAAAGTGACCTTTTTGCAGTTTTTGAAATGTCCAGAAACCAAATGCTGTGACTCATATGAGTCTATTCACGTTTGATATGCAAGCTTCCTCTCTGGGAGTGCCTATCAAAAGGGAGGTGTGAATGGGCCAGTTGGATGCTAAATAGGACATCCTGCTAGAATTTAGCCTGGCTTCACATGGGTATTGCTATGCGAGACCCAGGAATGGAAGTGTTTGTTATTCACACCTTCCAGCCAAAAGGTATCCTGCTTCAAAGGGTTTATTGATGGGGGTAGGGGTGGAGCTACCCCAAGCAGGATATCAAAATGAGTAACCTTATTAAATATAAGAATATTATGAGATGTCCTTGGCTGACCAAGCTAAGAATTACATATTAGTATTAGTGGGATTTAGCATATCTTTGGGAGTCTAAACACTGTATATGTAACTGCTGCTAAATGCCAGATATTAATATCTCTATTAATTTTCATATTACACTGTAATGTTTGGTCTCTCTGCGAGCGTCAGGGGGGACGGAATGTATTAATATGTCTCCTCTGCTTGTATGTATTACGGAACGGGAGTTAGGCAATGATTTGCAGTAAATATGAAATTTTGGTTGAGTTCTGAGAAACTGCAACCCCCTGCTATGATAATGAGCAGGAATGACAAGCCTGGTCATCAAAGGCTAAGTTGCTAATTGCTTATGCTTGGCCCAACGGACAAAAGGAATTAACCAGAGTAAGTGTGACTTTTCACACTGGACTCTGGAAGTCCAAACCGAGCTTCAAAAGCTTCAAAGGGGATTTTACTAGACGGCACGGCGCCGTAAGCTGGGAAGCAAGGGTTAAAATGATATATAAGTCAGAGCCACCCTTTTATCCATGTTGTTCATGTTGTTCATGCAAAGTTCTTCATTGTTCTTCATGCAAATGATTGTATTGGTCCTGTAGATATATGGTAATGTATTGGTCCTGTAGATGTGTGGTAATGTATTGGTCCTGTATATGTATGGTAATATATTGGTCCTGTATATGTATGGTAATGTATTGGTCCTGTATATGTATGGTAATATATTGGTCCTGTAGATGTATTTTAATGTATTGGTCCTGTATATGTATGGTAACGTATTGGTCCTGTATATGTATGGTAATGTATTGGTCCTGTATATGTACGATAATGTATTGGTCCTGGAGATGTATGGTAATGTATTGGTCCTGTAGATGTATGGTAATGTATTGGTCCTTTATATGAATGGTAATGTATTGGTCCTGTATATGTATTATATGGTAATGTATTGGTCCTGTAGATGTATGATAATGTATTGGTCCTTTATATGAATGGTAATGTGTTGGTCCTGTAGATGTACAGTATGGTAATGTATTGATCCTGTAGATGTATGGTAATGTATTGGTCCTGTAGATGTATGTTATTGTATTGGTCCTGTAGATGTGTGGTAAGGTATTGGTCCTGTATATGTATGGTAATATATTGGTCCTGTAGATGTACAGTATGGTAATATATTGATCCTGTAGATGTATGTAATGTATTGGTCCTGTAGCTGTATGGTAATGTATTGGTCCTGTAGATGTATGGTAATGTATTGGTCCTGTAGGTGTATGGTAATGTATTGGTCCTGTAGATGTATTTAATGTATTGGTCCTGTATATGTATGGTAACGTATTGGTACTGTATATGTATGGTAATGTATTGGTCCTGTATATGTACGATAATGTATTGGTCCTGGAGATGTATGGTAATGTATTGGTCCTGTAGATGTATGGTAATGTATTGGTCTTTTATATGAATGGTAATGTATTGGTCCTGTATATGTATTATATGGTAATGTATTGGTCCTGTAGATGTATGGTAATGTATTGGTCCTTTATATGAATGGTAATGTATTGGTCCTTTAGATGTACAGTATGGTAATATATTGATCCTGTAGATGTATGGTAATGTATTGGTCCTGTAGCTGTATGGTAATGTATTGGTCCTGTAGATGTATGGTAATGTATTGGTCCTGTAGATGTATGGTAATGTATTGGTCCTGTAGATGTATGGTAATGTATTGATCCTGTAGATGTATGGTAATGTATTGGTCCTGTAGATGTATGGTAATGTATTGGTCCTGTAGATGTATGGTAATGTATTGGTCCTCTAGATGTATGGTAATGTATTGGTCCTGTAGATGTATGGTAATGTATTGGTACTGTAGATATATGGTAATGTATTGGTCCTCTAGATGTATGGTAATGTATTGGTCCTGTAGATGTATGGTAATGTATTGGTCCTGTAGATATATGGTAATGTATTGGTCCTGTAGATGTATGGTAATGTATTGGTCCTGTATATATATTATATGGTAATGTATAGGTCCTTTATATGAATGGTAATGTATTGGTCCTGTAGATGTATGGTAATGTATTGATCCTGTAGATGTACGGTAATGTATTGGTCCTGTAGATGTATGGTAATGTATTGGTCCTTTATATGAATGGTAATGTATTGGTCCTGTAGATGTATGGTAATGTATTGGTCCTGTAGATATATGGTAATGTATTGGTCCTGTAGATGTATGGTAATGTATTGGTCATGTATATGAATAGTAATGTATTGGTCCTGTAGATGTATGGTAATGTATTGGTCCTGTATATGAATGGTAATGTATTGGTCCTGTAGATGTATGGTAATGTATTGATCCTGTAGATGTATGGTAATGTATTGGTCCTGTAGATGTGTGGTAATGTATTGGTCCTGTTGATGTATGGTAATGTATTGGTCCTTTATATGAATGGTAATGTATTGGTCCTGTAGATGTACAGTATGGTAATGTATTGATCCTGTAGATGTATGGTAATGTATTAGTCCTGTTGATGTATGGTAATGTATTGGTCCTGTATATGTATGGTAATGTATTGGTCCTGTATATGTATGGTAATGTATTGGTCCTGTAGATGTATTTTAATGTATTGGTCCTGTATATGTACGGTAATGTATTGGTCCTGTATATGTATGGTAACGTATTGGTCCTGTATATGTATGGTAATGTATTGGTCCTGTATATGTACGATAATATATTGGTCCTGGAGATGTATGGTAATGTATTGGTCCTGTATATGTATTATATGGTAATCTATGTGTGACGATAGTGAGGGTTTTGCCCGGGATTAACGGGGTTACTCCCCAAGGGCCCCCTCTAACCTCGCCAGGGAAACAAGGGGTTAACTGGGCTGAGGCCCAGAAATGTGATTTAACCATTGTTATAACATGAAAATGCTTATTCCCCTGTGTAAATGATGTTGTTGCTGGATCAGGGTCTGCATAACCCACCCACTGGGACTTAAGGGGTTAATGAGCTACAGTTTAAGAAAATTCCACTGTATTATGTCTTTTCAGGAAATCTGGACTTCAAAGGGTTAATTGAAGTTGAATGTGAAAAGCAGAAGGGTTTTTAGTGCACCGTAGGTTAATACCTGTTGCAGCCAGCCCCTGAGTCTGGGGGTGCAGCCTCCGGGGAAACCCCCCAAGTACCCACATATGAAACATATAACTTTGTCATAAGGGGGACATATAATTTTGATATTTGTGCCAAAGGGAGGTGTGAATTGGCCAGTTGGATGCTAAATAGGACATCCTGGTAGACTTGAGCCTGGCTTCACAGGGGTATTGCTATGCGAGACCCAGAAATGGAAGTGTTTGTTATTCACACCTTCCAGCAAAAGGTATCCTGCTTCAAAGGGTTTATTGATGGGGGTAGGGGTGGAAACCCAAGCAGGATATCAAAATGAGTAACATATTAAATATAAGAATATTATGAGATGTCCTTGGCTGACCAAGCTAAGAATTACATATTAGTATTAGTGGGATTTAGCATATCTTTGGGAGTCTAAACACTGTATATGTAACTGCTGCTAAATGCCAGATATTAATATCTCTATTAATTTTCATATTACACTGTAATGCTTGGTCTCTCTGCGAGCGTCAGGGGGGACGGAATGTATTAATATGTCTCCTCTGCTTGTATGTATTACGGAACGGGAGTTAGGCAATGATTTGCAGTAAATATGAAATTTTGGTTGAGTTCTGAGAAACTGAAACCCCCTGCTATGATAATGAGCAGGAATGACAAGCCTGGTCATCAAAGGCTAAGTGGCTAATTGCTTATGCTTGGCCCAACGGACAAAGGGAATTAACCAGAGTAAGTGTGACTTTTCACACTGGACCCTGGAAGTCCAAATGAGCTTCAAAAGCTTCAAAGGGACTTTTGCTAGACGGCACGGCGCCGTATCTGGGAAAGAGGGGGTTAAAATGATATATAAGTCAGAACCACCCTTTACCCATTGTTGTTCATGTTGTTCATGCAAAGTTCTTCATTGTTCTTGATGCAAATGATCTTCATGCATGCATGTATCCTGCCTGTTTTGCTGTGATGTCAACTGAACTATGGGAGAAGTGGCCAGTCTGTAATCCTACAGGCTTTCTTGCCATAATCTTTACGTAAGTGTCTATATTTTGCCTGTTATTTGTACATATTTGCTGTGTTCACCTTTATCAAGGAATAAAATCACTTTATTATATCTTAAGTCTCGTCCCAGTTCAAACCCAGGTATATATATATTTATATATAGTTTTGGTGTAAATTACAACTTGTCACAAGCTACCGTGACAGTATGGTCCTGTAGATGTATGGTAATGTATTGGTCCTTTATATGCATGGTAATGTATTGGTCCTGTAGATGTATGGTAATGTATTGGTCCTGTAGATGTATGGTAATGTATTGGTCCTGTAGATATATGGTAATGTATTGGTCCTTTATATGAATGGTAATGTATTGGTCCTGTAGATGTATGGTAATGTATTGGTCCTGTAGATGTATTATATGGTAATGTATTGGTTCTGTAGATATATGGTAATGTATTGGTCCTGTAGCTGTATGGTAATGTATTGGTCCTGTATATGTATGGTAATGTATTGGTCCTTTATATGAATGGTAATTTATTGGTAGTGTAGATATATGGTAATGTATTGGTCCTGTAGCTGTATGGTAATGTATTGGTCCTGTATATGTATGGTAATGTATTGGTCCTTTATATGAATGGTAATTTATTGGTACTGTAGATATATGGTAATGTATTGGTTCTGTAGATATATGGTAATGTATTGGTACTGTAGATATATGCTAATGTATTGGTCCTGTATAAATATTATATAGTAATGTATTGGTCCTGTAGATATATGGTAATGTATTGTTCCTGTATATGAATGGTAATGTATTGGTCCTGTAGATGTATGGTAATGTATTGGTCCTTTATATGAATGGTAATTTATTGGTACTGTAGATATATGGTAATGTATTGGTCCTGTATATGTATGGTAATGTATTGGTCCTGTAGATGTATGGTAATGTATTGGTCCTGTATATGTATGGTAATGTATTGGTCCTGTTGATGTATGGTATGTATTGGTACTGTAGATATATGGTAATGTATTGGTCCTCTAGATGTATGGTAATGTATTGGTCCTGTAGATGTATGGTAATGTATTGGTCCTGTAGATGTATGTGTCTTACCATAAGACTATAGTTACAATCCATAGGGAGAGGTCTTCCATAAGTATCTCATAGGAGAGGTCTTACCATAAGTATCTCATAGGGAGAGGTCTTACCATAAGTATCTCATAGGGAGAGGTCCTTACCATAAGTATCTCATAGGGAGAGGTCTTACCATTAGTTCTCATAGGAGAGGTCTTACCAACAAGTATCTCTAGGGAGAGGAGTTCTAACCATAAGTAATCTCATAGGGAGAGAGGTCTTACCATAAGTATCTCATCGGGAGAGAAGGTCTACCATAAGTATTTCATAGGGAGAGGTCTGACCATAAGTATCTCATAGGAGAGGTCTTACCATCAGTAATCTCATAGGGAGGTCTTACCATAAAGTCCATAGGGAGAGGTCTTACCATAGTATTCATAGGGAGAGGTCTTACCATAATTATCTCATAGGGAGAGGTCTTACCATAAGTATCTCATAGGAGAGGTCTTACCATAAGTATCTCATGGAGAGTCTTACCATAAGTATCTCATAGGGGAGAGGTCTTACCATAAGGTACTACTCATAGGGAGAGAGGTCTTACCATAAGTATCTCATGGAGAGGTCTTACCATAAGCATCTCAAGGAGAGGTCTTAACCATAAGTATCTCATAGGGAGAGGTCTTACCATAAGTATCTCATAGGGAAGAGTGCTTACCTAAGTCCTCAATAGGAGAGTGTCTCTTTACCATAGAGCATCTCATAGGGAGAGGTCTATACATAAGTATCTCATAGGAGAGAGGTCTTACCATAGTATCTCAATGGAGAGATTCTTACCATAAGTCTCTATAGGGAGAGGTTCTTACCATAAGTACTCATAGGAGAGGTCTTACCATAAGTATCTCATAGGGAGAGGTCTTACCATAAGTATCTCATAGGGAGAGGTCTTACCATAAGTATCTCATAGGGAGAGAGGTCTTACCATAAGTATCTCATAGGGAGAGGTCTTACCATAAGTATCTCATAGGAGAGGTCCCTTAAACCATAGTATCTCATAGGGAAGGTCTACCATAAGTATCTCATAGGGAGAGGTTCATCCATAAGTATCTCATAGGGAGAGGTCTTACCATAAGTATCTCATAGGGAGAGGTCTTACCATAAGTATCTCATAGGGAGAGGTCTACCATAAGTATCTCATAGGGAGAGGTCTTACCATAAGTATCTCATAGGAGAGGTCTTACCATAAGTATCTCATAGGGAGAGGTCTTACCATAAGTATCTCATAGGGAGAGAGGTCTTACCATAAGTATCTCATAGGGAGAGAGGTCTTACCATAAGTATCTCATAGGGAGAGAGGTCTTACCATAAGTATCTCATAGGGAGAGGTCTTACCATAGTATCTCATAGGAGAGGGTCTTACCTAAGTATCTCATATGGAGAGGTCTTACCATAAGTATCTCATAGGTAGAGAGGTCTTACCATAATAGCTCATAGGGAAGGTCTTACCATAAGTATCTCATAGGGAGAGGTCTTACGATAAGTATCTCCATAGGGAGAGAGGTCCTTACCATAAGTATCTCATAGGAGAGGTCTTACCATAAGCATCTCATAGCAGAGTCTTACCTAAGATCTCATAGGGAGAGGTCTTACCATAAGTATCTCATAGGGAGAGGGTCTAACCATAAGTATCTCATAGGGAGAGAGGTCTTACCATAGTATCTCATAGGAGAGGTCTTACATAAGTATCTCATAGGAGAGTCTTACCATAGTATCTTCATAGGGGGAGTGACCATAAGTTCTCATAGGGAGAGGTCTTACCATAAGTATCTCATAGGGAGAGAGTCTTACCATAAGTATCTCATAGGGAGAGGGTTTACCATAAGTTCTCATAGGGAGGGTCTTACATAAGTATCTCATAGGGAGAGAGTCTTACCATAAGTATCATAGGGAGAGGTCTACCAAAGTTCATGGGAGACGTCTTACATAAGTTCTCTGGGAGGTCTTACCATAAGTATCTCATGGAGAGGTCTTACCTAAGTATCCATAAGGAGAGGTCTTACCATAAGTATCTCATAGGGAGAGGTCTTACCATAAGTATCTCATAGGGAGAGGTCTTACCATAAGTATCTCATAGGGAGATAATTTATGTTTGCGTGTAGGTGTGCTACGGATGGACATAAGAGCTACAGGGAGGGCCTCCGGCCATTTCATACCAGTATCATCAAAAATCTTTGCAATTTTATTTTTGAGGGAACCATTAACCCTTTCAAAAGCCCCTGCACTCTGAGGATGATGTGAGCAATGAAGATGATATTAAATACCCAAACTCCTGCACATTTCCTGTACAATTTGTCCTGTAAAATTAGTTCCTCTGAGTAAATATTATGAGGTAATACATACCTAGGAATAAATTCCTATAACAATTTCTTTGCCACTGTCTTAGCGTCCGCATGCAGAAAGGGGTAGGCCTCAACCCATCCTGCGAAAGTACAAATCAAACAAAGACTTAGGTGAAATGCAAACTCCTGGTGTAACTCGATAAAATCGATCTGTAGATTAACAAAATGGCCCCATGGGCAAGGAGGATGATTTGTCTGAGGGGGCTTGATGGCTTTGCCTACATTATGTTGTCTGCAAATTGCACATTTTCACGATAGTGTCAGTTGCTGCTTTAGCAAGACCGGGGCTCCCACAATCATATGGAAACATGCGCTCAATTACCCCTCCTCTGCTCACAGGGACAGTCCGTGCGTCCATGCGACATGAATGAGCATCAAGGATGATAGGCAGGCGGGGACTCATTGGGCCCTGTCTGGTGAGATCGTGGGTGACACTTTTCCCTTGCGGCATGTTCCCATGCCCCTCTCTGACACTCTAAATTGCTGCTGAGCTACGCTGCGTCCACTCCCCGCTCGCTTCCAGTGCACGTATCCCCTACTTCCTTACAGGCGCGCTGCGCATCACCGCTCTTCATATGCTACTGAAATCGCCATGGATGCTCGGCTCCCCCTCCTTGATGCCCGCGCGCCTCCCCGTGCGCGGCGTGGCACGCTTGACGTTGAGCAATGATCTCCATCTCTGCGTCAAACCTAATAGCCCTTGCCTCTTACACTATCCCGGTCTCCGTCTGGGGCTGCCGCCCACTCCGCTCTTGTGTGGGTTGGTGTCCTTCTATCCTGGTTCAAATACCTGCTAGGGCCAGTTGCATTGCTGGGCATAACCAAGTGTAGCCTTGTGCGGATCCTGTGTTTTGTTTTGCCTTGTTCAAGTATTCTCTTGCAGTGAAACAACGCCGGAGAAATGAAGGACTGTGTCTCTACTGTGGTCTGCCTGGGCATTTGGCCGATCGTTGTCCCACACGACAGGGAAACGCCATCGCCAATGGGTATGAGGGATCTCATTTGGTACCATTTCTTCTCTCCCTTTCCAAAGAAAAATCTGCCTAAAAGATACTACTTCCACTCTGCGTTTCCCCCAAAGGCGGGCATCTTATGGGGCTCCCCGAACTCTGCCCCCTCATGCACAGGACCAGCGTTCTAGGGTAACATTGTCACGGTAAGCTTGTTGACAAGGTTGTAATTTACACCAAAACTATATATAAATATATATATACCGGGTTTGAACTGGGACGGACTTAGATATAATAAAGTGCATGTTTATTCCTTGATAAAGGTGAACACAGCAAATATGTACAAATAACAGGCAAAATATAGACACTTACGTAAAGATTATGGCAAGAAAGCCATAGGATTTACACTTCTCCATAGTTTCAGTTGACATCACAGCAAAACAGCAGGATACATGCATGCATGAAGATCATTTGCATCAAGAACAATGAAGAACTTGTGAACAACTGAACAACAATGGTAAAGGGTGGTCTGACTTATATACTCTTTACCCCTCTTTCCCAGATACGGCGCCGTGCCGTCTAGAAAAGTCCCTTTGAAGTTTTGAAGCTCATTTGGACTTCCAGGTCCAGTGTGAAAAGTCACACTACTCTGGTTAATTCCTTTGTCCGTTGGGCCAAGCATAAGCAATTAGCCATTAGCCTGATGACCAGGCTTGTCATTCCTGCTCATTATCATAGCAGGGGGTTCTCAGTTCTCAGAACTCAACCAAATTTCATATTTACTGCAAATCATTGCCTAACTCCGTTCCGTAATACATACAACAAGAGAGACATATTATACATTCCGTCCCCTGACGCTCGCAGAGAGACCAAGCATTACAGTGTAATATGAAAATTAATAGAGATATTAATATGGCATTTAGCAGCAGTTACATATACAGTGTTAGACTCCCAAAGATATGCTAAATCCCACTAATACTAATATGTAATTCTTAGCTGGTCCAGCCAAGGACATCTCATATATTCTTATATTTAATATGTTACTCATTTTGATATCCTGCTTGGGTTTCCACCCCTACCCCCATCAATAAACCCTTTGAAGCAGGATACCTTTTGCTGGAAGGTGTGATAACAAACACTTCCATTCTGGGTCTCGCATAGCAATACCCTGTGAAGCCAGGCTCAATCTACCAGGATGTCCTATTTAGCATCCAACTGGCCCATGTCACCTCCCTTTGGCACAAACTATACAAATATCTATATGATCACACATTCTGACATATGTCACTACTGTTCTTTATGACAAAGTTATTTTATATGTGGGTACTTGGGGGGTTTCACCCGGAGGCTGCACCCCAAGGGGCTCGAGGTATAAACCTAGCTTACATCTACGTTACCAAGTTCCAGTTTTCAGAGTAAACTGTTTATTCAGCTCATTAACCCCTTAAGTCCCAGTGGGGTGGGTATGCAGACCTGATCCAGCAACAATCATTTTCACAGGGGAATAAGCATTTTCATGTTTATAACAAGGGTTAAATCACATTTCTGGCCTCAGCCCAGTTAACCCCTTGTTCCTCCCTGGCGAGGTTAGAGGGGGGCCCTTGGGGAGTAACCCCTTAATCCCCGGGCAAAACCTCACTATGTCACACCTCCCCGTCTCATGGGGGCGCCCTGGGCCCCAGTCGCCTCCCCCAGCACTGGGGTACCACTGGCGCCCTTGACGCCCTCAATACGTCCCTGAGGGATTGGCTGGCAAAATTGGTCCTCCGGCAATGACAGACACAGTGATTGTAAAGTCCGATCCTGCAAAGCCGGGCATTCTCCTTGGGGCCGTCCCTCTTCCCCCCCCACCAGTGCCTTGGGAACCAAGTCCATGTGAAAGGGGCTCCTGTGCAGACTATGCTTGACCACATTGCCCAGAGACTGGCATATCTCGCACCAACAGGAGACCAGCTAGATCCATCACAAACCAACCGTTCGCTTTCTTGTCAACCAAGTCTGGGAAAGGGTTATGTCACCAATTCTGTAGGGACCCTACCTGCCCTGGCTCAGTTCCAACCTGTATCTGCTCCCCTATACTCCTGACATCCCTCCCTGGGCTGCCTATCTACCCACAACCCCTCCTTTGGGAACCCTGGGGAATCGGGTCAGGGGGGGTCACGCCTGGCCCATCAAGCAAGGGACTTTTCTGCCTACCGTAAAGCCCCTCCCTAGCTTCTGCCAGCTGCCTGACACCCACACTGACTCCTATCTTTCCCCTGCCTACCTCCCCTAGGCCCAGCACCTCAGCCCTGCTGAATTGACTCCTGCTGCTTACCTCCCTGCCAGCCCACCTGCACTATTCCTCTCCTCCCTGGGCCCTCCTAACCCAAACCCGTCGACCTACCTGGTGCACCTACCTCCCTGACCTTTCTCCCCCTTGGACTCAGGGATGAGCTCAGGGGCACCATCGCAGATGCAACCGCCTAGCGCTGGGGCTGGCAGGTATCCCTGTGTGGGCACAAGCCTGCCACTGCCCCCGATACCCCCCGCCCATCGCACAGGCTGCAACAGTGGGTTGCTGATCTGATACAACAAAAAAAAAAAAACTCGCTGGGGCTCTGCAGGGGCGGGAAAACTGCTGCTCACTTGCTGTCCTCCCCCCCCCGTTTCCCACTGGCCCACCCAACCCTTCTCCCGGCAATCCTACCCTAGAGCTGGTGGCAACGGGGCTAGCCCCTCTCCTGGAAGCTGTGCCCACCATTACCGAGGTGAGACTCAGGTTGCTGGTGCCAGATGCACCCCCCTTAGCTTCTGTGCTGGCAGTTATCTGGGGGTGGGTCTAACTGTGGCCACAACCCCTGGTACCATCCATCCCATAGCAATGCTGCAACAGTGGGGCTCTTAACTGATATCCCCTTGCTGCTCCGCCCAGGTAATGGGGAAGCCGGCGGCCTACAACTGGGCCCTTTCCTTCCCCTCCCCTGAGATCTTCTCGGCTACCCTACCTTCAGCCTCTGTGGGTTTTTCTGTGTGTGTGGTGTGTGTGTATATGTGTGTGTATATGTGTGTGACAGTGTGTGTTATAAGAATAATGTGAATAATGGAATACCAGCATTATGAGTGTATTAGGAAATGTAACTAATCTAGCAGCAAAATAGGTAATAAGGTATCTGGGTATATATACTGTGTATAGTGTATAAAGGGCTACTTCTGCAGTCTCCTTATATAGGGGGAATGTAATCATTGATAATATTACATGTTTATTTTATGCAATCAGAACAATATATTATTTTCTATAGGTGCAACTAAACACATCTGAATTAAATATGTAAATGTTATATAACCCATTCCTCACTGCCCGATATTCCCCCCACTCATTCTGTGGTTTAGTATCTGCGTTGGAAGGACTTCATATGTAACCCCCGTGTACATAATCATAAACAACCTAAATATGGTACAGTACCGTACAATACAAGTACAGAGAAACTAACATATATATACAGGACCAATACATTACCCCAATCTACCAAAGACCAATACATTACCATATACATATACAAGGACTAATACATTGCCATACATCTACAGGACCAATACATTACCAACACTCTACAGGACCAATACATTACATACATCTACAGGACAAATACATACCATACATTACAGGACCAATTCATTACCCTATATATACAGGACTAATTACATTTGCCATACATCTACAGGACCAATACATTACCATAACATCTACAGGACCAATTCATTACACATATATACAGGATAGATACCTTGCCATACATCTACAGGGACCAATACATTAACCATACATCTACAGGACCAATACATACCATACATCTAGAGGACAATACATTAACATATATCTACAGTACCAATACATACCATACATCAACAGGACCAATACATTACCATACATATACAGGACCAATACATTACCATTACATCTACAGGACCAATACATTACCATACATCTACAGGACCCATACATTACACATATATCTACAGTACCAATAAATTACCATTCATATAAAGGACCAATACATTACCATACATCTACAGGACCAATACATTACCATTCATATACCAGGAACAATACAGTACACACATCTACAGGACCAATAATACCAAGTCTACAGGACCAATACATACCATACATCTAAAGGAACAATCATTACCATACATCTACAGGACCAATTCATTACCATATAATCAGGACTAATTACATTGCTACATGTATACAGGCCAATTAATTACCATACATCTACAGGACCAATTCATTACCTATATATACAGGACTAATACATGTGCAAGACATACTCTCCCTATGAGATACTTATGGTAAGACCTCTCCCTATGAGATACTTATTGGTAAGACCTCTCCCTATGAGATACTTATGGTAAGACCTATGACCACCAGTAGTTCAAAGAAACCAATTATTAAGGCCCATGTAATTTGTGATGAAACAATTAGCAAGTATTGCATGCAACCAACCAAACTTTTGCAGTCTCTCCATGAACAGGTCAAAGCTGTCCAGCCTACATCTGAGAACCTGAAAGTGCATCTACTCGAAGCTGGAGACTGGGTGATGGTCAAATCGTTTCAACGAAAACAACGCATTGCAGCCCTAGTGGAAGGGCCCGTACCAAGTTTTGCTTACAACAAATACAGCTGTCAAGGTTGCGGAGCTCACCTCGTGGGTCCCTGTGACTCATTGTAAAGTGGTCTCCCCCATCAAGGACCCATTTACTCAAGTTTTCGAAGAACCAAAAGAATAAGAACTTAAAATCTTCAAACTATTGCTGAATTATTGTATATTTACCTTACATTTTTTCTATGTTTAACATTCCAGATACTGACCAGAAACTACCAAACAGGTCAGTGGATTCTGGTTGGGTTACTATTAGGGGCTATTTGTGTTGTTATTTTTCTTCATCTGATAACTCTATTCATATATCTCCATCTCTCCTTTCTTCACCACTTCTCCGCTGCGTCCTCTGACACCACACAGCTATATCCCCTGCACTAAAAAACACCCCTACAAATCCTCCTCACACATCCTCTTTCTATCCATGCTTCTCCTCCTTGCTTCTGGGGATATCTCTCCCAATCCTGGTCCCTGTCTTATTTCAACTTGCTCTCGTCCTCGCCTCCCACATGCAACTTCTACTCCTTCTGGTGTCAACCCCTCCAACCTCATACCCATCCCCTGCCACCCCCCCTCCTCTCTCCCTTTCTCCTGTGCCCTTTGGAATGCTCGCTCCCTCTCTAACAAGTTCCTCTCTGTACATGACTTCTTTCTCTCTCACTCCCTGCTTCTCTTTGCTATAACTGAGACCTGGCTCACTCAGTCTGACTCTGCTCTGGAAGCTGCCCTCTCCTATGGTGGCCTTTCCTTCTCCCACACTCCGCGCCCTGATGGCAGGGGTGGAGGCGTGGGGCTCCTGCTCTCCTCTGTCTGCCGTTACCGAACCCTTCCTATTCCCTCCTCTCTTGCTTTTCCCTCCTTTGAGGCTCACACTATCCAGATCTTCTCTCCTCTCCCTGTTCATGTGGCGGTCATCTATCGCCCACCTACCTCTACTCATCCCCCTTCTGCCTTTCTCTCTCACTTTGAATCCTGGCTCTCTTTCTTTCTCTCCTCAGACTCCCCTGTTCTTCTCCTTGGGGACTTCAATTGCCACATTGATGACCCCTCTCTCTCTTGGGCTTCCCGCTTTTCTTTCTCTACCTCTTCTTTGGTGGCATTCAAAGGGCTGCAGCCAGCACCCACAGGATGGCCACTACTTCGACCTCGGTTTCACTAAAAACTTCTCCTCTCTGATTTCTCCCTTCCCACCTTTTCCCTCCTCTGACCATCATCTCATCCATTCTCTTATCTCGCTTCTTCTCCCTCTTCTCCACCTCCATCTACACACCCGTTCTGCAGAAACCTGCGCTCTATTCACTACCTGACTTTGAGTCCACTTTACACTCTCCTCCTCTCCTCTCCTCTCTCAGCTCGCTACAGACCCTGACAACCTGGTCAGAAATACAACTCTGTCTTCCTCAGTCTCTTGATCTACATGCCCCACTTTCTGCCGCCCTCGCCCTTCTAACCCTAGACCAGGCTTAATTCCCACCGCGCATGCTGCGTTCCTCCACTCGTTCTCTGAACGCCTCTGGAGGAAGTCTCACACTCTCGCAGACTCCTCACACAAATTATGCTATCCTGTTTCAACTCTGCCCTCTCGCAATAAAAAGCCTACTTTTCTGCACTAATCAACATGCACAAGTCTAACCCCTCGCCGACTGTTCTCGTCTTTGATACTCACTCAAACCACCCTCAGCTGCCTCTCTCCTCAATCTCCGCTCAGACTTTGCTGACTATTTTAAGGAAAAGGTGGAATCCATATCGCAACATTCCCCTCTGTTTCTTCTTCCCATCCTACACCTCTTCCTAACTCTCCTCCTGCCTTCCTTGACTCTTTTTCCACTGTCTCAGAGGAGGATGTGTCGCTGTTGATCGCCTCTTCTCCCTCTACCACTTGCCCTCTTGACCCCATTCCCTCCCATCTCCTAAAACCTCTTGCTCCTACTATAATCCCTACGCTCACACACATTTTTAACTCCTCCCTCTGCTCTGGAACCTTTCCATCCTCCTTCAAACATGCAACAGTCATACCATTACTCAAAAACAGCAAGCTTGACCCTACCTGTCTTTCTAACTATCGACCTGTCTCCCTCCTGCCTTTTGCCTCTAAACTCCTTGAACGTCTTGTATTCTCTCGCTTGCTCCATTTTCTCAACACCTATTCTCTCCTAGACCCTCTACAATCTGGCTTCCGCACTGCTCACTCCACCGAAACAGCCCTCACCAAAATAACTGACGACCTCCATGCTGCCAAAGACAGAGGTCATTACACTCTGCTCATATTACTCGACCTCTCTGCAGCATTTGACACCGTGGACCACCCTCTTCTCCTCCACATTCTCCATACTCTAGGTATTCGGAACAAAGCTCTATCCTGGATCTCATCCTACCTCTCCCATCGTACTTTTAGTGTCTCTTCTGCTAACACCTCCTCCTCCTCTATTGATCTCTCTGTGGGGGTACCCCAGGGCTCTGTCCTGGGACCTCTTCTCTTTTCTCTGTACACACTCTCTCTAGGTGACCTAATAACATCTTTTGGGTTTAATTATCACCTCTATGCCGACGACACACAAATATACTTTTCAACACCTGACCTTACACCTGCTGTACAAACCAAAGTTTCTGAATGTCTCTCTGCTATATCATCCTGGATGGCCCTCCGACGCCTTAAACTCAACATGGCTAAAACAGAGCTCCTCATACTTCCTCCCAAACCTGGCCCTACTACCTCCTTCCACATTACTGTTGGAACTACAATCATTCACCCACTAGCCCAAGCACGCTGCCTAGGGGTCACGTTCGACTCCTCTCTCACATTCGCCCCTCACATTCAAAACATTTCTAAAACTTGTCGCTTTTACCTCCGCAATATAACTAAGATACGCCCTTTCCTCTGTTGTTCGACTGCTAAAACTCTGATTCAGGCCCTCATTCTCTCCCGTCTTGATTACTGTAACCTCCTGCTGTCCGGCCTTCCTGCCTCTCACCTGTCTCCCCTACAATCTATCCTAAATGCTGCTGCCAGAATCACTCTACTCTTTCCTAGATCTGTCTCAGCATCTCCCCTCATGAAATCCCTCTCCTGGCTTCCGATCAAATCCCGCATCTCACACTCCATTCTTCTCCTCACTTTTAAAGCTTTACATTCTTCTGCCCCTCCTTACATCTAATCCCTAATTTCTCGGTATGCACCATCCAGACTCTTGCGTTCTTCTCAAGGATGTCTTCTTTCTACCCCCTTTGTATCTAAACCCCTCTCCCGCCTTAAACCTTTTTCACCGACTGCCCCACACCTCTGGAATGCCCTTCCCCTCAGTACCCGACTAGCACCCTCTCTATCCACCTTTAAGAACCACCTTAAGACACACTTGCTTAAAGAAGCATATGAATAGCACTGTGGATATTCTAAACACGATACATAATGCTTGGCCCCTGCAGACACACTTCCCAGAACTCCCTCCTCCTGTCTCTATACGTTCTCCCTACCTACCAATTAGACTGTAAGCTCCTCGGGGCAGGGACTCCTCTTCCGAAATGTTACTTTTATGTCTAAAGCACTTATTCCCATGATCTGTTATTTATATTATCTGTTATTTATTTGATTACCACGTGTATTACTGCTGTGAAGCGCTATGTACACTAATGGCGCTATATAAATAAAGACATACAAGACAATACAATACAACTTAACGCAAGGGTAATGAAAATAAAAAGGTTCCCGATTCTAATATGCCTGTGTGTGCTAGGACAGGGGGGCGCATACTTGAGAAAGGGCTGGAGAGCCTGAAACGCGTAGGAGGTTTCGTTTTTTATGTTAGTTTGTTTTTTACTATGTGATTTAATAAACTTTTTTTATTTTTGCTATCTCTGGTGAGTTGATCGGTCCTTCTTTGGTTCCTGCTGTTCTACCAATTATTTTTTCGAATTCTACTGTTCCACGATTGGAGTGACACACTTCCGCAGTGCAGGTTCCGGCAGTTCGCTATGCATCACGGGAGAACGCCGAGAGGAGACGGACACCTCCAAGTGATCAGCCTGGAGCTTTTCCGGATGGTCTGAGGCTTCGGTTGCTGCCACAGCTTCAGCACGCGGGATCTCAAAGGCTATATTAACAAGGACTCAGGTATTTACTTTAATATCTCTGGAAATGAAGGGATGCAGAAGCTAGGACTGAGAAATATATGCTAAATGAGTTACTAGGGGCACGGTTAAAGGCTGGCTCCAGTTTCTCCAGCTATTCTCCCCTTGGGGTCTATCTTTCCCTTCCAGTTAGTTCCTTACGTTACACTACATGCGATGTCATTTGCCCACGATTCCTTACCTGAATTGCTGCGGATTTCTTTGGACTTTCTTTATATTCTATATACTTTTATTTTTTGGGTCTCTCAGATATTCTCTGAGAGTCTCCACACTGCTATTCTTGGAGCTGGAAGTAGTTACTTACATAGGATGTTTCTGCTGCAGCTCTGGGCATATTCATTCAGCAACACTCGGTTGGATCAGCAGGAGAGAGAATTGGCGTATCACGTACTGAGGACTTCTTACGGTTGGATTTACATCCTGTTTCCTGTATCTGGACTTTATTTTGCTTCATCTATGCATTTTTGCATTTGCATTAGTACACCCTTGCTTTACTTTGGGTTTGCAATATTCTTTTGGGGGACACAGGGTTAGGGAAGTCCTTTGGTCCTGAGGAAGGGGTCGTTACCCCGAAACGTTGCCCGCTACATCCCTCCCCCACACCTTCTTTCCCTTTGTGTTTTTTCTTTTCCCCTTCCTCTGTGGTGTTCCCCTTTATTTTCTACATTTGTGGGTCATTTATAAGTATATCTGTTGTGATCTTCACATTTATTTCAATTTCTGATTATAGCTTGTGCTTTCTTTATTAAATCATTTTTGCATTTTGGCTTATTCCAAGGTTTTTGAGATTTTTCTATTAGTCAGTGTGTGCTGGAATATATTTTCTTGTTTACCTTTTAAGGCAGTTATTAAAAAATGTATAACTGCCACTGGGGTATATGATAATTGGGGAAGGATACGAGCACTTACTCGACTAGTGGAGGAATTTTCGAAGGATACAAAGGATGCCTTGGGAGGAATCACTACTGAAATGCTGACAATACGGCTAAAGTAAACATGATATACTATGGATACAAACAATAGTGTCGAAGCTGAAAGACTCTTTGAAAGTAACATCTAGCTGGGACTTGGGACGTGGTTTGGGTCACAGGGAGCGAAACTGGTGCAAAGACTGATTATATGTGTATGTGTTTTTGTTGTCATATTCATTTGTTGTCATATTCATTCTTGCATTAAAGGATTGATCACCAAACTGACCTCTCAAGTCATTCCCTCCATGCCCCTCCAAGAATATATATGAAGACCAGACAGAAACCACTCTAAAAGCAAAACTACTCTCCTGATATGATCCAATGACAAATAAATGTCAGGAGAGGGAAAAACAATTGCGAATGGATACGGAGTGGGTGAAACTCCAAGGGATTGAGGTACTAGACCAAGGGTTATGCAAAGTAATACCCTTTCTAGGGATGGGTACCTTACTTTCCAAGAATAAAGATATAGATTTCTCACTGAAGATTTCGAAAAGTATAAAAGAGGGGACTGTTGAAATGGATTGGGGGGAGGGGGGGTGCTTTTGTATTGATATGTATGTAATTTTTTTTTTTAGTAATAAAAAATACCCTACATTACCTATACAGCCAGGACTGTCTGAGCCTGTCCCTGATAATCTATGTACTCTTCGGGCCCCTGTTAGTTTTGCGCAGCTACATGCAAACAGTTGGGTTGTTCTTATTGTTGTTTTATTGATGTTGCCGCTGTTTCTGTCGGTGACACAGAGTATGACCACGGCAGCTTGTGAGGCCTCGGAGACGTGTTCCTTGGTGTCCTGACGGCGTGGCTGCTCACTGATGGCGTGGCTGCGTGTCTGCTCACTGATGGCGTGGCTGCGTCTGCTCACTGGCACGGGACACGCGTTATCAATGCCAGTCACAGTGACTCAGCACTGATGGTACCCGCTGCCTCTGCGGGCACATTCCTTTCTTCCTCTAAGGGTAGAGCAGTGTTTCCAGCACTGACTGTGCCCGCCGCCCACTGTGGGAGTGCTTGTCTATGGGAGCGCTGGGCTGCCCGCCACCTCCTGTGAGAGTGCTGGGCTGCCCGCCGCCCCCTGTGAGAGTGCTGGGCTGCCCGCCGCCCCCTGTGAGAGTGCTGGGCTGCCCGACAGCCCACTGTGAGAGTGCTGGGGCTGACCGCAGCCCCATCTGTGAGAGTGCTGGCTGCCCGCCGCCCCTGTGAGAGTGCTGGGCTGCCCGCCGCCCCCTGTGAGAGTGCTGGGCTGCCCGCCGCCCCCTGTGAGAGTGCTGGGCTGCCCGCCGCCCCCTGTGAGAGTGCTGGGGCTGCACGCCGCCCCTGTGAGAGTGCTGGGCTGCCGCGCCGCCCTGTGAGAGTGCTGGGCTGCCCGACCGCCCCTGTGAGAGTGCTGGGCGCCGCGCCCCTGTGACGAGTGCGGGCTGCCCGCGCCACCCTGTGAGAGTGCTGGGGTGCCCGCCGCCCCCTGTGAGAGTGATGGGATGCCCGCGCCCCCTGTGAGAGTGCGGCTGCCCGCCGCCCCCTGTGAGAGTGCTGGGCGAGCCGCCCCCCCTGTGAGAGTGCTGGGCTGCACGCCGCCCCTGTGAGAGTGCTGGGCTCTGCCCGCCGCCCCCTGTGAGAGTGCTGGGCTGCCCGCCGCCCCCTGTGAGAGTGCTGGGCTGCCCGCCGCCCCTTGCATGCTCATGTTCTCGTAGTCTGCCATCCTGCGCTGCACGATGCCGGGCATCAGCCCCACGTAGGCAGCCATCAGGCGGTGGTTGGAGCGGATCAGTTTGGATGCACAGCTGTCCAGGCAGAGGCCCTAGGAGGAGAGGGAGAAGGGTGAGAGGGAGGAACGGGCGAGAGGGCCCCCCAGGGAAACGGGCGAGGGGGTCCACCAGCGAAACGGGGCGAGGGGGGCCCCCCAGGGAAACAGGGCGAGGGGGGCCCACCAGGGAAACGGGCGACAGGGGTCCACCAGTGAAACGGGCGAGGGGGGCTCACCAGGGAAACGGGGCGAGGGGGACCCAAAGGGAAAGGGGCGAGGGGGTCCACCAGGAAAAAGGGGCGAAGGGGGTCCACCAGGGTAACGGGGCGAGGGGGACCACCAAGAAAAAGGGGGGCCCACCAGGGAAACGGGCGAGGGGGGCCCACCAGGGAAAAGGGGCGAAGGGGGTCCACCAGGGAAACGGGGTGAGGGGGACTACAAGGGAAAAGGGGCGAGGGGGGGCCCCCAGGGAAACGGGCGAGGGGGCCCACCAGGGAAACGGGGCGAGGGGGGCCCACTAGAGAAACGGTGAGGGGGGCAAATGTACAAAGGATTCCGGATATCTGAGAAAAACTTCATCCCAGAGTAACTAACACTGAGTGTGAGAGGTGGGGTGGGGGGGGGGGGGTGACAAGAGCGCAGCGCGTCCCGTCCCCACCATGGAATATTATTACTCTGCGAGAGGCCAGTAACAGACTGCCTGGTATTATTATTAAATAATCCCATATAATAAATACATCGACTACTATAATTAATATAAAAGACAAAAACATACACAGAACGAAGAAAGCGCCAGCTCACTAGCATAATACTGTCTTATGACTAAAATACACATTTATTTTATTTAGAATCAAGAGCGCCGCCAGGACAATGCCACATCACTCATATATAGACAAACACATTCATTGGAGACAATCTGTAAAAGGCTTTCCAGTAACCGGGAGAGGGAGCTGCAGCCATAGAGATATTGCATAAATTGGACTGGTATATTAGTGATATAAAGCATGATACTTATTTGTTACAAACAATATTGACCACAAGAGAAGGGAGAGGATTTTCTTCTCCTTATGATATTCAAGCGAAACCCCGATGTAAATAAGACACTTTCCCCCCCTATTTTTTTGATTCCCCAGCAGTGTGGTAGTGGGTATCCAACTCTCCTCTGTGTCATACCGGTAAAAATTAGCAAGCTCAGACTTCCGCAGGTCTGCTGTCTGCACAACCCTCTACACACATTCTGATCGGACTGATGACGTCAATAGCGTCATCGTCATCGGTCCGAAAGAAGAGTGACTTCTTCAAGGGTGATTGGCTGCTGGCTTCCTGTCTCTTATAGCCGACAATGATAATGCCACCTTTTGAATCTGCTGTGAGGTAGAGCTCAGCCAATAATGGGCCTTACATTAGTCAGCTCTAAAGAGAACAGGGAGGCCATCAGCCAATCCTCCCTTGAAGAAGTCACTCACCTAAGTGACTAAACGACATTCGACGCTCTGACTCATGCAACGCACTGTGTAGTCCGGGCACACAGATAATTTGACTGAGACTTGTTACTGTATCCCCTTCTTATCACTACAATTGTGTGTCACCATATTTTATGTATGGAGGCAATAGGGTGACATGGCTAATTATATCATATTAACTAGCCATAGTTATATATAAAAATTCATAAGTATTATGATAAGTTGCAGACAAAACAGGATGCCCTCATATATATTTTTAGGTATATTAATTTACTGAACTTACGTTGATACTTGTATCTGGGTTGCTTAGTCTTTGGTTATTACACTCCCTATACCACCATGAAACCAAAGTGCGTACTATTTAACTTTTTTCCAGAGCCGTGTCTGCTGGCTACACAGTTTTGACTTGTGAAGGCGTAGCTCATTCAGCTCACCTATACTTTTAAGACTATTATCTACTGGGGGGCGGGCCCGGGGGGGAGACAACAAACATGACTGACATAGCATAACTGTTTGTTTCTTTTGGTTACACATCCATGTGATCATTTTTATTGTTAATTATGTTTGCACAATCGCACAGGAGCTATAACTGGATCGTCCCTGACCGTGCCTCATGTCTTTTCTCTGCATAAAAATTTTGTATGCTAGCCCTTTATAGGATCCCCCCTTCTCAGGGGGTTTTCTACCCACTATCGTTTCTGTTATGATTATATGTGGCAGGTTGAATTATTTCTCACCAGTCGAAGTTCGCTTTAGTGACCCATTACGTCGTACCAACATTTGTTTACCTTCACGACACACTAGTCTTAATTATAGCGTCACAATTTTGACATACACTTTAATGACTGGATATAATCCTTTTGGATCCAGTACTGTATTAGTACTAACAGTATTAGGATACTGGTATGAGATGTACATATACAGTTTTTATTTTAAGAAAAATGTATTAGGGCAATACTGACCGCTGTATTTATTTTCCTTAGGATTTTATCCACTTGCATGTGATAGCCTACAAACCTATAAGTTTTATACAGCTAGTATCGCCTTAGGCTCAACATTTCTTCCTTATTAATTATATTTGGAATGTTAATTGGTGTGTCATAAGGTAGTGCCTTGATCACTCACCACATCCCTGCGTGTTACAACATATTTTACAATATTATACTAATAATAGTAATTTTTAAGTTTTGCATTTATTCGAACTTCATCATTTTTGAGGGCATTCATTGGGGAAGCTTTCTGTTATTTTTTGGTGAGTAATCCCCTAATCCCTATTTGCACCTTTGATTCCATTATTGTTATTTACTATTCTACTCTCTACTTGGTACTACTACAAAGCTGATGCGGGAGCCGTCCCCTCGCCACTCCACCCTTTCCCCTTGGTTTATAATAGTTAGACTCCTTTAATAGGAGTAGGCTGTTTATTATTATGATTTGATTTGTGCACTAAAGTCAGACGTGGGCCTGTTTTGTATTCATTTACCACCTGTAAATAAACCACTATGTAAAGGAAGTACAGATGTTTTCTCTTTGAGTTCTGCCTAATGATTGGACACAATATACAAGTTTTACATCCTTACATTTGGCATCGAGTAGAGAAATATTGATCCATGTAGGTCACCATATTCCAATTCTTTATATTTATCCACAAATTGGACAAGTAGAGTGCCAAAATATCCAGAACATCCCTCCAATGGAGAGTATGAAAGGTAAATGCACTCAATACATAGATTAAAATAAGTAGAACAAACTGATCAATTAGAAAATATTTAAAGAAACATAAATAGTACAATGAATTCCAATGTCCACATTTCTTAAAATACCCAAAAGGTATTGTCTGAGATTATAATTACCAAAAATGTTCCTTAATTTTTAATAGTATTAAAAATATGGACAAGTTCAACTAATTATCCCCTGCACACCCGGCCTCAATGCTGGATAGATTATTCCGGACTACACTATCCAATAGGAGAAATGACCGATTTCAACCATGTTATATCGGAATTATTGACCCTGTAACCAAAAAGTCCCAAGAAAATTAAAGTTTTATTAGTCTAAATACTCATTGAAATTAAAACACACATATTACATCATTCAAAACTATTAAAAAAAACCCATCAGAGGTGCTATTGGGTCCAGCAGTTTTCATTATGAACTCGTACTTTATAGATAGGAAATCTAAATGATTCTCAATATACATAACATTGCAGTTATTTCATGCAGTGCGATATATCATCATAGACTGTATTGTTCGAAGTATCACTCTTATGGGAATTTAGTTTTTAGGCTTGTGGTGTGCATTTTCTAGCATACTAATACATATATACGCAAATTGTCCTAACTTGTCCCTCTATAGAGTGGCCCTATAGATGTGCTGAGTCATTATCATAAGCATATAATAGGCTTGCACATTTATCAGCATCCTATACAAATTGTAACATAGGTTACATATGCTACGTACAATGATCTATGTCGCATATTAGCCTAAAATATATATATGGAGCACATAGGGTGTCCAAATGGTGTTTGCAGCTCCAAAGGTGCTCCGATGATCACATCTGACACACACCACGTCTGTGGCAGGACTCGGCAAAGTTATACAAGTCCTGTCTTCTTCTCTATGCGTGACTGATCACCGAATATCGTCACCATTCTGATGACTCTATTCCGACACCGTATCACGAAAGGCTATGCTTCTACGTGGAGGAGGAGTCTCATCCATTTACTTAATGGATAAGTATTTCTCTGTTTCTTCGTTTGAATATACCCTCCCCTCTTTACGTCAAGGGGGCAGTCTAATAAACCCGTGATCCTCCTACATGGCTGTCTTATCTCGTTGTGTCCGTCATTGTTTATTATACTACTTCCCATACTAAAGAAATAAGTATCACAGGTGACTGACTACGTGTTACGTTATCTCCATTGTGTGTATACTCTGTTACAGAATCTACCACAGGGCCTTATATAATCAATGGTTCTATAAGTAATATGAGGGGGAGTATGCGTCTGCTTGTCAGTGTAAAACTTTCACGGTGATCTTACATGTATAACTAGTCAGCGGCACTAAAAATTACATATTCAGTCCAATGTTCGTGGGATAGTGGATATAAACAGCAGCTTGTAATTGTAAGCAGCTCTACCTGAATGTTAATCATGGTATACATACAAAAGTGTCAATCCAGACCCCTGAAGAATTTGTGTAAGGTGTATAGTCGTATGCCTTGAATCAAACCCTATTTCGAGCTGCCCAAAAGTGGTCAAAGTACAGATCCTAAATAACTCATACTCTAACACCTAGGATCCCGCCATTATATACGATCAAAGTTTAATAAATGCTATTCTATAATAGCGCAATGATTATTCATTCGAAAGTACTGACTAAATTGTCTCATTTATGTTAATTCGTTATTTCAAGGTCCACGATCTATCAAGGTTTGTAAATGTACAGTTGTTTGTCAGATAAAACATAAGGTTGTTTACAGTAGCAAACAACACAATATTAAAGATTCATTGAGTGTGGATGATGTATGGTCTTAAAATAATATAGAAGCCCAGATAATAATTCTGTGACAGCTTCTAAATACACATGTTAATCATGAGTAATACATGTACACTAAAGTCAATAAATGAAGATACAAATAAAATTGACCCTTGAAAGATGGGTAAGTTGTTAAGTGTAGGAGTGAATAAACACATTTGGATCTGCCCATATGCGAGTCAATACAGATCTAAATTAACTATACTATATACGTAAGATCCCATGTGTACTCAATACTGGCACCGACACACTTTATTTCGATCACAAATACCAACGTAAATGTACCCGTGGCAGCTAACCTGGGAACTGCGCCGTACAGACTACCCTCACCTCTAGACAAGCCCCGTTGCCTTTGCTTCCAGCCTGGTTCATGCCTGGCTGATAGGCGGCGATCTTTGTAAAATGATTGATTAGGATTTTAATAGGCTGCAATGGCTTCGCGTGTCGACCAGATGCTGCTCTCGAAATTCATTATTCATCAGCAGTATATAATATATAAATACTGTGGCAGTATTCGCAGCGCGGGATAATGTCCTATCAATCGCCTGCTTGGGAAAATAACTCAATGCACGACGCGGCAGAAAACAAGTCACAAAACCTAATACAACCCAGGTATAACCCGAATCGTGGGACTAGCCAGCTCGTAAAGGTGTCGCCATTGTAACAACAGTGTGGTTTCTCAGTGATTGTGTTTGCAAATTATCTCTGTTGCATAGCGTTACTGTTCTCAAAATACCTTAATTCTCAACAAAAGTGATATTATAATGATAACATAAAATAATTCAACAAAATGTATATTTGACAGGGTACATATTATATATCGGCCTAGAGCGATAAAATACCAACCCTTGACGTGTAATCTGCCACTATATACTCACGTCAATCACACTACGTGTTATATTCATGATGATTAAATATGTAATAGAGTACATTGATATTGCTCACTATCCTTAAATTCTTCAAAATGTATACCACGACTCCAAGGTATATGCTATTTCCCTAAATAATAATTCTATTCGTCATTATAGAAAGCAAATAAACTTTGAAGACCTGGGATCCAGTATCGAGTATTAGTTTATTTAGGATCTGTCTTGACTCCGTTGGGGCAGATCAAATAGGGTTTATTCACATCCTACCTATACACCTACCCCATTCTTCAGGGGTCACAAGATACCCTTTTCATATGTATAATTACCCATAGATTTAACTATTCATGTAAAAGCTGCTATACAATTACAATCTGCGCTATATACACTACCACAACCTTGACTAAATGCTCATTTTTTTGCACGCAGGGATATCTGCTATATAACGTGTAATCACCAGAATTTTACCTGCACAACCGATAGCTCAACCCTCAATACTATATCACCATGGAATCCTAATGCTTTGCAGGTGTAACAGAGTATACACCACCTGAGTAACGTAGTCATTACCTACTGATAACTTTATTCTTTATTATGGGAAGTACAATCAAAAATGACGACACCACGATTAAACAGCCATGTAGGCCATGATCACGAGTATAACCTCTGGCCCCCATGACGTAAAGAGGGGCGGGATTATTACAAACGAGAAACGATAAATACCTTGATACCATTAGTCACATGAACTGAGAACTCTCCTCACCCTGAAAGCGATCGCCTTACGTGAAACGGTCGTCGGGTAATAGACCGTCACTTTCTGACATCATCAGAAGAGTGTCGATATCGGTGATCAAACCGCATAGAGATAAGACAGCTTGTCACACAGTCCATAGGTGCCACTCTAATAGAGGGACACGGTATATATGTATTTATGAGGCGTAAAATCGTTCACAAAACCAACAGCCTAAACAAACCCACACTAGAAGAGTGATACTTCGAACAACTCTCATACTGAATAACGCACGGCATTAATCACTGCAATGTATGTATGGAGAATCATTAAATTTCCTATCTATGAAAGATAATTTCACTGAACAACTGCTGACAACCAAATAGCCACCGCTACCTCTGCCTGATTTTTTTTCTCCTCGTTTTTGCCTGCCGGTCCGCTGTGTCTTTTGTCTTCCCTGCGTCTTTCGGCCTCCTCCCCCTTTATCTCCTTTTCTTGGCCTTTTTGGTCCCCGGGTCCCTCCCTGCCCTCTCCCTTCTGTTTTAAATAGGTAATATTCTCCTATTGGAATAAATATGTCGCCGGAATATCTTCTCGCATTGAGTGCGTGTGCTTATGTGGATACTTTTTTGATCCCTCTTGATAAACAACCTGTTAGAGTAGTAGGATTACCTTTACCACCTTCCGAGTCCAACTACAACTGCTATAGCTGAAATTTTGAATATCTGATTAGGTATAAAAATAATTGGACGAGCGGTCTCATCCCCTTATATAAGTGGTGTGAAAATCATTCAACTAAACCTAATTTGAATCTGGCGGTAAACGTTATCCTAAAGAAGGGTCTGAGTCCACCAAATCTATGAAAAGCATTGCCACAATAAGAAAGCGTGCCAACAGAGGTTCCCAATTTCCATATTCCCGACCGAAAATATTGGCCATATAAAAAAGACAGTGCGTGTTTAAAGAAACAATCGGCCCAGGAATCAAACGTTGGATAAATAATTTAAATATAATTCATAACAAACGATGAACAAATAAATTTGCTTACATTTCATAAACAAATATATATAAATCTCCATAAGATAATATTCCCAATCATAATATAGAGATCATAAAAATAATTACAACATCGGAAAATCCCTAAAAGCACAATCATAACAGTAATTAAAAAAGAAAGGAAATATAGTTCAAAACACAAAAAAAAAATCACACACAAGGGGTGGTGGTGGCACACCACACAACACACACACACCACACACACAACACACACACCCAAGAACACACACCACACACCCATCACATCACACACACCCAACAACACACACACCACACACACACCACACAGTAAATGGAACATAAACTAAAAAGAAGTAGAGCTCCTTTTGAATGAATGAAAACAGGATAGTAAAGATAAGTACTTGACATTGATGGAAGCATAGACCTCTTTACAATGCGAACTTCCACTGTACACCTGAAGAGAAAGTGGTTGACTATTGTAATTCCTGCCCATGAATCATAGTATGGACACATGAAATATTGGACGCCCTAAAAATGGGAACGATAATACTTCAGAAGACTACACAAGAAGTATGGAGAGATGGTATGCGGGGTACCAACATCAATAGAGCAGAAAAAAAATTAAAGTAGAGGTTCGACACAAACTGAAAAGTCTTATACAAACAAAGGTGAAGAAATGAAATGTCAAGTGTACAGGATATGTCACAAGAAATACATGACAATGGTAGACAAGACTGGAGTCTCGACTGGATATCCACAAAGGCGAAAAATTAAAAGATGCAAATGGAGACCAAAGTAAGATGGGAGCAAACGTTTGAGAAGGAGGCTTGGCCAATCCAGCCGAAAGGAAATCCCTAGGGCGGTCTTCATCTCGAACCGTTGGATATGAACCTGTGGCGAAGAAGAAGCTTATATATACACATATATGACACAATATTTTTGCATATATATAATAATAACTGTATGCTACATACCTGCAGTCTTAGGCAGTCCTGCAACCGCCGCCTATCCCCATTACACCCAGACATACAGCACTTCCACTGCAAGCAAAGAGATCTGGGAAAAATGCATTGCAAAACATGAGCACCACAGGTCACTTTTTGCTCAATAACCATTTTTAATATATATATATATATATATATATATATACTATATATTATATATATATATCAGATAAGGCATTTGGCACTTCCAATAGGTGCTGGTAAGCCACAGTGCACGTCCATTATAGAGGAATGTATTTATACGTTACCGTTCCAAGGATTGGTAAACAAGAGACAGAGCACTCAATGTTGAAAATCAAAGTTTATTTAGTTGAAGCAAAAATCATCACAGAACCCAACGTTTCGGTCCTGTACAGAATGGGCGTTTCCTCAGGTGGGAGACAAAAGGGAGAATGACACATTCACCACATATTATACACAATCAAACACTGAAGTCACTTAACCAATCACCATCACCACAAATTATGAACACACAGAAACATCTGCAGCTACTGATTCCCTGTACTTGATTAAGCTTACATATATACCTCCATACTGCTAATCCCAACCCACCCAGCTTTATTCATATACCATTGTCATGAGTTATCAATGGGTGTGGCAGCTCTGAAGTGATATGGCAGGGGCAATAGGGAGAGGATCTCTAAAGAATGATACGGCCCAGGTTTTGCCATACATAAGTTAAACATATAAAACCCAGGGCAATATATATTCAAACACTGAAATTCATTAACAATCACCATCACGCAATAAAATACACAAGAAACCTGCAGCTCTGATGTCATGTGTTGATTCAGCTTCACATACGATACCTACCATATCTAGCTAATCACCCAGCTGTGTATTGCAATCCATTTCATGGTTACCAATGGGTCTGACCTGATTGCTATGTCAGGGGCAGCATGGCTGGGAGACATGGGTTATTTAAAGAAGTAAAGCAGTAGTGCCATATCATAGTTAAAACAGAATAAAACAGAGGCACCTGGTGGTGAGGAGTGTGGGGAGTGTGGGGGAAGTGGTGGGGATCATGAACGGCAATGTAACTGAAATAACACTAGAGGGCAGAAGCAGACTTGATAATCTGAACCATAAATCATATGGGAAATACCACAATACGTAAACTTGCATGTAACAAAGATGAATAAATATTGCAATAGCCTTCGTACCAAAGGAGAAGCAACAGAGGATCTTATATCATGAAGCACATCAGTGAAATTATGTGATTGTCACACAGGGGGGACAGCTACTGCCATAGGTATCAATCAGGATCTGACCTAAAGAAAACACTTAGCTTGTTAAAAACCTACGTGTAAAGGGGAAAAAAGCAGCTACCTGGTTGGGGTCATTGTACTGAAATCAAAACATTTGCTTTATAAGCTTCCAGCTGTAATAAGTAGTTTATTACCTTCACGCCACAAAAAAACGACCTGGTAGGAGGCATGGCGATCTGTAATAAAGTGGGCATAAGCCATGCTTAAGTTTAGCTACACACTGTGTCTGTGCCCTATTCCTCACTACATGTCGTAGCCCAAACAAGCACGAAGAGTCCTATTTTTGTGTTTCAATCATTCTTGGCACCACCCATCTATCATCCAAGAAACCCAGAAGTGCCTTCCTGAATTCCTAGATTGACAGCTATAAAGAAATCTGAGCGTTCCTCTTTCTCGCCCTCCTTTCTCTGTCCACATCCTTATCGATGGTCAGATGAACTGGATAAACCGATTCACTTTAAAACAATTCCCTCAAACAATCTCATATAGAATCTCATGTTCATAGCCACTCAGGCTCTCCAGGATCCCACGCAAAACACGTTCTTCTCTCACCCCGACCACATCGTATGCCAACAGGCTCCTTCATACTTTCTTCTTCCCTTTCCTTTGTCATCTGTCGCATTTTTTATTCTTTGCGGGTTGGCGTTGTGTTACATGAATCGCTTGTCTTCACGTCCGGCCGAGCAAAGGCCCCGTGCATACCTCGCCCATCCTACGGCTTCCAGTCGGGTACAGCGTCGGCCTCATGCCACGAACACTCCATCCAGTCACTTTATCCGACGTAGTAGAGATAGCCCCCCACAATGTGTCACTCACTAAACAAAAAACTTTCATCTGAATTACCCCCAAACCACTACACCCCCCCATCTCGAGTGCGCTCCATATATCGACGGGGGGGTTAACCTAAGCACCCCTTTTACTTTACTCCCTCACCTTAATCTCTTTTAGGTTCTGCCCCGCCCCTCTCCCACCCTCATTCGATGTGCTACATCTCCCCGCTTCTCGCCCCTCTCTTTTTCGCGCTCCCCTTAGCTCCCCCACTCTCCCCTCTACTCACTTACCCACCCCTTTCTCTCCTACTGTCTACTACTCATACACCCACCCAACTCACCCTACGCAAGCTACGATTTGCCTTATATGAGGTCCGACGGGTTCTATGGCTGTGGCTGGTGTCCAATACGCGATGCTACTATGAGCCGTCCCCTCAGCGCAGAAACGCTATGCCGACGAAGCCCAAGTACTTACTGAACAGGTGCTCGTAAAAACACCTATACTAGGAGACGACGAAAGAGCCTCAAGTCTGCACTGCCATCAGCGGAGGCTCATCCCAGAAAATTCCCACTCGTGGTCCCGCCACATTCGATGTGCATCGGGCAGTTGCCCCCGCGGCTGCTCTCGGTGGTGCGGCTCAAGGCGTCCCATAAGAAGGAAACGTGACCCGTCTCCATATTCTTTCACCAACCCCAGCCTCTGCTCACCGTTTTTTTGCCATGCCTTACCACCTTCTCCCCACTCTACAATCCCACCCCCCCTGCGCACAACACTGCTCATACTCTCCCTCCAAACCGTACCCTGACCTCTCTTCAGCGGGCGCTCACGAAAGCTCGCCATTAGTAAGTTCCGTGGGCTCGATTCTGGTTAGTAGGCTTGTTTTGGTATCTCCCGCTCGCATCCCTTACCCCCTCTTTACCGCACCTCTTTTTCAATCCTACACTATTCCAAGCCTTCCAATGTAACGAAACAAACTAACGCATGCCCTCACAACCCTTGATCTTCGAGAGCCACGCTGTAAGAGCGAGACATGTGCTGATAACCTACCGGGAGTGGTGTATAGGACTTTCACCGAAGGACAAGAGCTGTCATTTATTGCCGTAACTGTGTATCGTCCTATACAATGACCGATTATGTACCACTTCCAGTCACGGCGAAACGAGGCGAACCGTACAAGCTCATTACAGTAGTCCTCCTTCTTAGCCGTGGACAGTAATGCGTTCAGGACCGCAACAGATGTAACCTAGCGGGGTAGGTAGAACGACGGACGTGGTGGGCGGGTAGTGCGCCTTATGGAAGCCAATAATACCAAAAACTATCGTCCACAGCATACAGATTTTTCATAATACAAAATTAAAGGGTCATAATACCAAGACATTCCGTCGCGGGTCGCAGACCCAAACAAAACACGAGCTAATAGAACTCATTAACCGCCCTCCAAAGAGCGAGGGACGGTGTCGAAGCAAAACAGGGATAGTGGAATGGTCATGGCACCCAAACTAGGAGGAGGGGCGAATCGAGGAGGACATATCATATAACGAAAGAGTGTTGGTTACAAACCGGCCACAGACTAGTGATATGCGGGAGGGCATCCAGGAGGGATAGGCACGGGCGGATTGCGACTGTTGCAAACAGCTAGAGAAGGCGTCGGATCAAGTTGAGTCCTGGACGGAAGTAGCACGGCGAGCATGGGGTCGGAAAAGAGATACACCTTTACCCAACCCAAATAAGATAGGGAACGGGATACAGCTGCTTCCTCTCCCTCCCCCTGTCGCCACGCTCGTCTTCTTCTCGACTTTCCCAAACATCTTGCCTCGCATTGTGAACCTCCTTACCCCACATCTTCTTCACTCTTCTCATTTCCTGCCCCTCCCGCACGCACGACCCACACAAAAGTTCCGCGATGATCCCCAGCTCTACACTGATACATCAGCTCTCCTGTGGCGTCTTCCGCGCCGGCTTATCCCCTTGCATCCTGCCTACTTCGCCCTCCTTTGCTGCGGGGATCCGCCGGCTAGCCGACCAGCCACAAGTGCACCGACCCACACTATCAACACCACCATCTTTTCTTTTTAACCAACCCCCCACTCCCTTGGCTTGGTCCGCTTTCGATGTCATCTTGTGGTCGCTCGCAGTGCCCATTGGGAAGCATAATACACGTGTCCTCCGTGGCTCCCAGGTTGAGCCGGGGTGTCTAGGGAGCAGTGTGCTCGAGCCGCGGCCTCTAGTCACCGCAGAAGTATGGCCGGGTGTCCCATAGTTTCAGTGGTTCATAACCACAGTGGGCTGCGGAATACAGGGTTAGGGCTGGCGCACACCTTGGCGCCGCGCCAACGCTTCGGTGACAAAGATTCGGGACGCTCAGGCTCCCCGCCCATCTAGATCGTCTCACTACACACACCCATTATACCATGCACTAACCCACCAGAGAGCGTCTCACTAACACACACCCATTATACCCTGTACCAACACACCAGAGAGCGTCTCACTAACACACACCCATTATACCCTGCACTAACCCACCAGAGAGGCCTCACTAACACACACCCATTATACCCTGCACTAACCCACCAGAGAGCGTCTCACTAACACACCCCCATTATATACCTGCACTACACACCAAGAGCGCTCACTACACCACACCATTATCACTGCACTACACACCAGAGAGGTCCACACTAACACACACCCATTCTAGCCATTGCACTCCCCCACCAGAGAGTGGCTCTCACTAACACACACCCATTACCCTGCACTAGACCCCCCATAGTAGCGTCTCACTAACACACACCCATTTACATGCACTAACCCCCGAGGATGTCTCTCTAACACACAAAACCCATTATACATGCCTAACCCACCACGAGCGTGTCTCCTAACACACACCCATTCTACCCTTCATCACACAACCGAGAGGCGCTCACTAACAATACACCCATTATACCCTGCCTCCTAACCCCCCATAGAGCAGCTAACTAAACACACCCATTGATAACACCTGCACTAACCCACCAAGAGCAGCTCACAAGCACACACCCTTATACCGCTTCACTAACCAACCCACCGAGAGCGCTCACTAACACACAACCCATGATACCCTGCCCTAACCCAACCCAGAGAGGTGGCTCACTAACACACAACCCATTATACTGCACTACCACCCCAGAGAGTGCTCCTCACTAACACACCCATTATACCTGCACTAACCCACCAGAGAGCGTCTCACTAACACACACCCATTATACCCTGCACTAACCCACCAGAGAGCGTCTCACTAACCACACACCCATTATACCCATGCACTAACCCACCATAGAGCGTCTCACTAACACACACCCATTATACCGTGCACTAACCCACCTAGAGTCCTTCACTAACACCACCCCCATTATACCTGCACTAACCCCAGAGAGCGTCTCACTAACACCCCACAGCCTTAACTATACCCTGCACTAACCACCCCATAGAGGCCGTCCTCCACTAACACACACCCATTATACCCTGCACTAACCCACCAGAGAGCGTCTCACTAACACACACCCATTATACCCTGCACTAACACACCAGAGAGCGTCTCAGCACCACAACACCCATTATACCCCTGCACTAACCCACCAGAGAGCTCTCACAACACAAGCACCCTTATACCTTGCACTACACACCAGAGAGCTCTCACAACACACACCCCATATACCCTTCACTAAACACCAGAGGCGCGTCTCACTAACTCACACACCCCATTATACCCTGCACTAACACCACACGAGAGCGGCTCACTAACACACACACCCCTTAATACCGTCCTCTAACCCACCAGAGAGCGTCCACTACCCACAACCCATTATACCGTGTCACTAACCCCACCATAGTATTCTGCACTAACACATACACAACCCATTATACCTGTACTAACCCACTAGAGAGCGCTCACTACACACAACCACCATTATACCATGCACTAACCCACCAGAGGGCTCCTACACAACGCCCCCATTATACCGTGCACTAACCCACCAGATGAGTGCTCCACTAACACAGCACCCATTATAACCTGCCTAACACCAGAGAGCGTCTCATAACACACACCCATTATACCCTGCACTAACACACCAGAGGAGCGTCTCACTAACACACACCCATTATACCATGCACTAACCACCAGACGGCTACACACACACCCATTACCCTGCACTAACCCACCAGAGAGCAGCTCACTAACACACACCCATTTAACCCTGTGCACCTAACCCCTGTTATAAACACACCATTATACCCTGTTTCTCTTATTTCCCTCAAGTTGCGGGATTTTCCTCATGGTTTAGTAACAAGATACAGGAAGCAATGCTTTAAAAAACCCTTCCATCAACCACCTCAGCTTACGCGCTCGCGCATCACCAACTAGATACATCCTCAACCGCACCTATCTACCTTCGCTACACCAGCAGGTTTCACCTCTCGCAAGACCAACACCAGAGTAATAATACCAGCAGGTTTCTACTGACGTCCTCTATCACACGCGTCCCGACTACACCAATAATAAACACAGCCTTTCTTTACGCCTCATCGTCAGAGGACACGCAGAGTAATAAACCGGATCATTTTTTTACCTGCTCTCCGACACACGCAGAGTAATAAATACCAGGCAGTGTGTTCTGCCCCCTGGCTCTCGACATAGACACGCAGATAATAACACCAGGCCGTGTTTTACTGGCCGCTCGCAGACACACACAGCAGTAATATACCCGCAGTTGTTACACTGGCCTCCTACGCAGGAGATAACGCATAGTAATAATACCAGATGTGTGTTACTGGCCTCTTCGCAGAGGACCGCCCAGAGTAATAATAAGGACCAGGGTGTTATGGCCTCCTCGCAGAGACCACGCAAGAGTAATAATAATACCAGGCACTGGTTTCAGGCCTCTCGCAGAGACTCCAGAGTACTAATACCAGGCAGTGTGTTAACTGCCCTATCGCAGAGACACGCAGAGTAATATAATAACCGAGCAGTGTGTCTGGCCTCTCGCGAGACACGCAGTAATAATAATACCAGGCAGTGTGTTACTGCGCTGCTCACAGAACAACACGCAGTAATATAATATACCAGGCCATGTGTTACTGACCTCTCGCAGAGACACGCAGAGTAATAATAATACCGCATTGTGTTACTGGCTCTCGTCGCAGAGAACCACGCAGAAGTAATATACAGGCAGTGTTGTTACTGACCTCTCGCAAGACACGCAGAGTAATAATAATACCGGCAGTTGTGTTACTGGCCTCTCACAGGGACACGCATAGTATAATACCAGGCAGTGTGTTACTGACCTCTCCCGAGACACCTCAGAGTAATAATAATACCAGCTGTGTTACTGGCCTCTCGCAGAGACACACGCAGATAATAATATCCAGGCAGTGTGTTACTGCCTCTCGCAGAGACAGCTCAAGTATATAATACCAGGCAGTGTGTACTGCCTCTTCGCAGACACGCGAGTAATAATATACCAGCAGTGTTACTGGCCTCTCCAGAGACACCAGAGTAATAATAATACCAGCGTGTGTTTACTGATCCTCTCGCAGAGTAATAATAATACCAGGCAGTGTGTTACTGGCCTCTCGCCGAGACACGCAGAGTAAATATACAACCAGGCAGTGTGTTACTGCCTCTCGCACAGCAGTAAATAATACCAGGCATTGTGTTACTGGCCTCATCGCAGAGAACGCAGAGTAATAATAATACCAGGCAGTGTGTTACTTGCGCTCTCGCAGAGACACGCAGAGTAATAATAATACCATGCATGTGTTACTGGCCCTCCTCAAGAGACACGCATAGTATAATAATACCAGGCCAGTGTGTTACTGGCCTCTCGCAGAGACACGCAGGTAATAATAATACCAGGCCAGTGTGTTACATGGCCTCTCGCAGAGACAAGATAATAATAATACCAAGGCAGTGTGTACTGGCCTCTTCGCAGAGACACGCAGAGTAAATAATACCAGGCAGTGTTCCTGCCTCTCGCAGAGACACCAGATGAAAAATACAGCAAGAGTGTTTACTGGCCTCTCGCAGAGACACGCAGAGTAATATAATACCCGGAGTGTTTACTGACCTCTCGCAGAGACAACGCAGAGTAATAATATACCAGCGGTGTTTACTGACCTCTCGCAGAGACCGCAGAGTATATAATACCAGGCATTGTTGTTACTGACCTCTCGCGAGACACGCAGAGTAATAATAATCCGGCAGTGGTGTTACTGCCTCTCGCAGAGACACGCAGAGTAATAATAAACCAGGCAGTGTGTTACTGGCCTCTCGCAGAGACACGCAGAATAATAATAATACCAGGCAGTGGTGTTTACTGGCCTCTCGCAGAGACACGCAGATATAATAATATAACCAGGCAGTGTGTTACTGACCTCTCGCAAGACACGCAGAGTAATAATACACCAGCAGTTGTTCTGGGCCTCTCGCAGAGACACGCAGAGTAATAATACCAGGCAGTGTTACTTGGCCTCTCGCAAGACACGCAGAGTAATAATATACCAGGCAGTGTGTCTGACCTCTCGCAGAGACACGCAGAGTAATAATAATACCAGGCAGTTGTTACTGCCTCTCGCAGAGACACGCAGAGTATATATACCAGGCATGTGTTACTGACCTCTCGCAGAGACACGCAAGTAAAATAATACCAGCAGTGTGTACTGGCCTCTCGCAGAGTAATAAATACCAGGCATGTGTGTTACTGATCTCGCGAGAGACACCAGAGTAATAATACCCCGGCAGTGTGTTACTGACCTCTCTCGCAAGACACGCAATAATAATAATACCAGGCAGTGTGTTTACTGACCTCTCGCAGAGACACGCAGAGTAATAATTACCAGGCGTGTGTTACTGGCCTCTTCGCAGAGACACGCAGAGTAATAATAATACCAGCAGTGTGTTACTGGCCTCTCGCAGAGACACCAGATAATATAATACCAGGCAGTGTTTTACTGGCCTCTCGCAGAGACACGCAGATAATAATAATACCAGCATGTGTTACTGGCCTCTCGCAGAGACACCAGAGTAATAATAATACCAGGCAGGTGTTACTGTCCTCTCGCAGAGACGCCAGAGTAATAATACTCCAGGCAGTGTGTTACTGGCCTCTCGCAGAGACACGCAGAGTATATAATACCAGGCCGTGTGTTTACTGACCTCTCGCAGAACACGCAGAGTAATAATATACCGGCTGTGTGTTTACTGGCCTCTCGCAGAGACACGCGCGAGTATTAATAATACCAGGCATGTGTTTTACTGACCTCTCGCGAGAGACACGCAGAGTAATAATAATACCAGGCAGTGTGTTACTGGCCTCTCGCAAGACACGCAGAGTATATAATACCAGGCAGTGTGTTACTGCCTCTCGCAGAGACACGCAGAGAATAATATACCAGCAGTGTGTTACTGGCCTCGTCGCAAGACACGCAGATAATAATATACCAGGCATGTGTTACTGGCCTCTCCGCAGAGACACGCAGAGTTAAATAATACCTAGTGCATTTGTGTTACTTGGCCCTCTCGCAGAGACACGCAGAGTAAATAATACCAGGCAGTGTGTTACTGGCCTGGCCTCTCGCAAGACACGCAGAGTAATAATAATACCGGCGTGTGTTACTTGGCCTCTCGCAGAGAACCGCAGATAATAATAATACAGCAGTGTGTTACTGGCCTCTCTCGCGACACGCAGAGTAATAATAACCAGCAGTGTGTACTCCTCTCGCAGAGACACCGCAAGTATAATAATACCAGGCAGTTGTGTTACTGACCTCTCCAGAGACACGCAAGTAATAATATACCAGGCAGTGTGTTTTACTTGGCCTCTCCCAGAGACACGCAGAGTAATAATAATCCCAGGCAGTGTGTTACTGACCGCTCTCGCAAGACCGCAGAGTAATAATATACCAGGCAGTGTGTTACTGCCTCTCGCAGAGACAACGAGTAATATAATACCAGCATGTGTTCTGACCTCTCCAGAGACACGCAGAGTATAATATACCAGGCATGTGTTTCTGACCTCCTCGTCGCAGAGACACGCGAGTAATAATAATACCAGGCAGTGTGTTACTGGCCTCTCGCAGACACGCAGAGTAATAATAATACCAGGCATGTGTTACTGGCCTCTCGCAGAGACACGCAGAATATAATATACCAGCAGTGTGTTACTGGCCTCTCGCAGAGACACGCTAGATATAATACCCGGCATGTGTGTTAACTGACCTCTCCAGAGACACCAAGTAATAATACCAGGCTGTGTTTACTGGCCCTCTCGCAGAGACACGCATAAGTAATAATACCAGGCAGTGTGTTACTGGCCTCTCGCAGACACGCAGAGTAATAATAATACCAGGTCAGGTGTTACTGGCCTCTCGCAGAGACACGCAGAGTAATAATACCAGGCTGTGTGTACTGCCTCTCCAAGACACCAGATAATAATAATACCAGCAGTGTGTTACTGGCCTCTCGCAGAGACACGCGAGTAATAATATACCAGGCAGTGTGTTCTGGCCTCTCGCAGAGACACCAGAGTAATAATACCGGCTGTGGTTTTACTGGCCTCTCGCAGAGACACAGCAGAGTTAATAAATAATACCCAGGCAGTTTGTTACTGGCCTCTCGCAGAGACACGCAGAGTAATAAATAGAACCGGCAGTCGTGTTACTGGGCCTCTCGCAGTAGACAGCAGAGTAATAATAATCCAGGCATGTGTTATGACCTCTCGCAAGAGACACGCAGAGTAATATAATGACCCAGCGTGTTTTACTGGCCTCTCGCAGACACACAGAGTAATAATAATACCAGGCAGTGTGTTACTGGCCTCGGATCGCAACACGCAGAGTAATAATACAAGCAGTGTGTACTGAGCCTCGTCAGAGACACGCAGAGTAATAATAATACCAGGCAGTGTGTTATGCTCTCGGCAGAGTATAATATAATACCCCGGCAGTGGTGTTTACTGACCTCTCGCAGAGACACGCAGAGTAATAATATACCAGGCAAGTGTTTACTGTGACTGGCCTCTCGCAGAGACACGCAGAGTAATAATACCAGCAGTGTGTTACTGGCCTCTCGCAGAGACCCGCAAGTATAATAATACCAGGCAGTGTTTTTCTGGCCTCTCCAGAGACACGCAGAGTAATAATAATACCAGACAGTGTGTTACTGACCTCTCGCAGAGACACGCAGAGTAATAATAATACCAGGCAGTGTTACTGGCCTCTCGCAGACACGCAGAGTAATAATAATACCAGGCAGTGTGTTACTGGCTCTCGCAGTACACGCAGATATAATAATACCAAGGCAGGGTTTACTGACCTCTCGCAGAGACACGCAGAGTATAATAATACCAACAGTGTTTCTGGCCTCTCGCAGAGACACGCATATATAATATACCACAGTGTGTTTACTGGCCTCTCGCAGACACGACGCGAGTAATAATAATACTACGGCGTGTGTTACTGGCCTCTCGCAAGACACGCGAGTAATATAATACCAGGCGTGTGTTTACTGACCTCTCGCAAGCCACGCAGATAATAAAATACCCGGCTTTGTGTTACTTGGCCTCTCGCAAGACACGCAGAGTAATAATATACCAGGCAGTGTGTTACTGCCTCTCGCAGAAACATCGAGTAATATAATACCAGCAGTGTGTTACTGGCCTCTCGCAGAGACACGCAGATTAATAATAATACCAGGCAGTGTGGTTACTGCCTCTCGCAGAGACACCAGAGTAATAATATACCAGGCAGTGTGTTTACTGGCCTCCGCAGAGACACGCAGAGTAATAATAATACCAGGCAGTGTGTTACTGGCCTCTCGCAGAGAACACGCAGAGTATAAATAATACCAGGCAGTGTGTTACTGGGCCTCTCGCAGAGCACGCAGATAATAATAATACAGGCATGTGTTACGGACCTCTCGCAGAGACACGCAGAAATAATATACCGGCTGTGTTTACTGGCCTCTCGCAGAACACGCAGAGTATAATAATCCCAGGCAGTGTGTTACTGCCTCTCGCAGAGACACGCAGAGTAATAATAATACCAGGCAGTGTTTTTACTGGCCTCTCGCAGACACACGCAGATTATAATAATACCAGCAGTGTGTTACGCCTCTCGCAGAGACACGCAAGTAATAATATCCAGGCAGTGTTACTGGCCTCTCGCAGAGACAACGCAGATAATAATAATACCATGCAGTGTTTTGTTTCTGCCTCTCGCAGAGACACGCAGAGTAATAATAATAATACCGACAGTGTGGTTATACTGACCCTGCGCAGAGACACCAGAGTAATAATAATCAGGCAGTGTGTTACTGGCCTCTCGCAGAGCACGCAGAGTAATAATAATACCAGGCAGTGTGTTACTGGCCTCTCGCAGAGACACGAGAGTAATAATAATACCAGGCATGTGTGTTACTGGCCTCTCGCAGAGACACGCAGAGTAATAATAATACCGACGTGTGTTACTACTGCGCCTCTCGCAAGACACAGAGTAATAATAATACCCAGGCGTGTGTACTCTGGCCTCTCGCAGAGACACGCAAGAGTAATAATACCAGGCAGTGTTTTTACTGCCTCTCGCAGAGACACCAGAGTTAATATACCAGGAAGTGTGTTACTGACCTCTCGCAAGACACGGAGTAATAATAATACCAGCAGTGGTGTTTCTGACCTCTCGCAGAGACACGCAGAGTTAATAATATACCAGGCGTGTGTTTCTGACCTCTCGCAGAGACACGCAGAGTAATAATAATACCAGGCATGTGTTACTGGCCTCTCGCAGAGACCACACGAGTTAATAATAATACCAGCAGTGTGTTACTGGCCTCTCGCGAGATACACCAGAGTATAAATACCGCGCTGTGTGGTTACTGGCCTCTCGCAAGACACGCAGATTAATAAATAATATCAGACAGTGTGTTTCGGCCTCTCGCAGAGACACGCAGAGTAGTATAATACCAGGCAGTGTGTTACTAGCCTCTCCGCAGAGACACGCAGATTTAATGACAGGCATGTGTTCCTGGCCTCTCCAGAGACACCAGAGTATAATATTACCAGGCATGTGTTATCTGACCTCTCGCAAGAACCGCAGAGTAATAATACTACAGGCATTTTGTGGTGTTCTGGCCTCTCCGAGAACACGCAGAGTAATAATAATACAGGCAGTTGTTACTGACTCCTCGCAGAGACACGCAGAGTTAATAATAATACCAGGCAGTGTGTTACTGGCCTCTCGCAGACACGCAGAGTATATAATAAGGCGTGTGTTACTGCCTCTCGAGAGACACTAATATAAGAATACCGCTTGTGTTACTGCCTCTCGAGACACGCAGAGTAATAATAATACCAGGCAGTGTGTTACTGCCTCTCGCAGACACCCAGATAATAATAATACCAGGCAGTGTGTTACTGGCCTCTCGCAGAGACACGCAAATATAATATACCAGGCAGTGTGTTACTGGCCTCATCGCAGAGACAAACGAGATAATATACTCCAGTTCAGTGTGTACGGCCTCGGTCGCAAGACACCAGAGTATAATAAACAGGCAGTGTGTTACTGGCCTCTCTCGCAGATACACGCAGTAATATATACCAGGCAGTTGTTACTTGCCTCTCGTCAGAGACACCAGAAATAATAATACCCGGCTGTTGTGTTAATTGCCTCTCACACAGAGACACGCGAGTAATACTACACCAGGCAGGTGTTTACTGACCTCTCGTCAGACACGTAATAATAAATACCCGCCAGTGTGTTACTGACCTTGCCTCTCGCAAGAGACACGCGAGTTAATACAAGGCAGTGTGTTACTGGCCTCTCGCGAACACGCAAGTAATAATATACCAGCAGTGTGTTTACTGGCCTCTCGCAGAGACACGCAGAGTAATAATAATACCCTCTGTGTGTTACTATGGCCTCTCGCAGAGACACGCAGATGTAATAATATCAGACAGTGTGTTTACTGCGCTCTCGCAGAGACACCAAGAATAGATAATACCAGCAGTGTGTTACTAGCCTCTCCGCAAGACACGCAGAGTAATAATAATATCAGACAACCGTGTGTTACTGGCCTCTCGCAGAGACAACGAGAGTAATAATAATACCAGGCAGTGTGTTCTGGCCTTCCAAGACACGCAGAGTAATAATATACCAGTGTGTTACTGACCTCTCCGCAGAGACACCAGAGTAATAATAATCCAGTATTGTGTTTAACTGGACCTCTCGCAGAGACAACGCATAGTAATAATACCAGGCCAGTGGTGTTACTGCCCTCTCGCCAGAACAACGCAGAGTAATAATACCGGCATGTGTTACTGGCCTCGCACCGCAGAACACGCAGAGTAACTAATAATACAGCAGTCTGTTACTGGCCTCTCTTCAGAGACACAGCAGATTAATATAATAACCAGTCAGTCTGTTACGGCCTCATCGCAGAGTAATAATAATACCAGGCATTGTGTTTACTGCCTCTCGCAGAGTAATGAATAAACCAGCAGTGTGTTACTGGCCTCCTTCGCAGAGACACGCCAAGTAATAATACCTACCGGCAGTGTGTTAACTGACCTCTCGCAAGACGACGCAGAATAATAGTCTCACTAACACACACACATTATACATGCACTAACCCACCGAGAGCGTCTCACTAACACCACACCCATATACCGTGACCAATACCCCACCAGGAGAGCGTCTCACTAACACACGCCCATTATACCGTGCACTAACCCACCAGAGTGCGTCTCAGTGTAAAACAACACCAATTATACCCTGTGCACTAACCCCCAGAAGAGCGTCTCACATAACACACACCATTATACATGCACTACCCAAACAGAGTCTCTCACAACAACACCCCATTACCGTAACTGAACCGCCCAGTAGAGGACTCTCCAACACAACCCTATTACACCTGTTCACTAACCACAGAGAGCGGCTCTACTAACACACACCTTATACATGCACTAACCACCACCAGAGAGCGTTCACCTAACACACCCCCATTAATACCATGCCATAACCCACCGAGAGCGTCCACTAACACACACCCATTATACTCGTGACTAAAACCACAGCCAAGAGCGATCCACTAACACACCGACCCATTCTAACCAATGTGCAGCTAACCCACCAGAGATCGTCATCTAACCAACACCCATTATGAAACCGCTGCCCTAACCCCACCATATAAGCGGCTCATTAACACACCCACTTATAATCGCATTGCCTTAACCCCCAGTATAGCTCTCTCTACACACACCCCATATACCACCGTACTATCACCCCAGATAGCTTCTCTCCTAACACACCCACTATCTCTCGCTCCACTAACCCCCAAATCCGCTACGACGCCAATCTCATAACTACACCCCCATCTAATTTCCCTACCAGCCCCCATACCTCTAGAAGCGCACTAACACACACATTCATACCGTCACTCCGAAGCCATCCGCCACGTTTGGCTTCAACCACGTCTTCTCACTACTACCACACCGCCCATTAACCACGAGGCACTAACCCCCGAGAGCGTTCACAAACACCAACCCATTATTAGACCTGCCTAACCCACCAGAGAGCGGCTCACTAACACACACCACCATTATAATGCTCCTCAACCCAAGTACGTCTCACTCAAACACACCCCCATTACCTGACTAACCCACCAGAGAGGGCTCACTAAACACACACCCATAATTACTACCCTGATACCCACAGAGAGGTTCCCTAACCACCTTATCAAGCACCTAGAGTCGTCACTAACACACACCATTATTATACCTGCACTAACCCACCAAATGGTCTCACTAAACACACACGCCCATTATCCCTGCACTAACCCACTGCCAGAGCGTCTCACAACAAACAAACCCACTTATTAACCTGCCACTACCCACCAGAGACGTGCTGGCACTACACTCACCCATATACACCTGTCCTAACCCCACCAGGAGATCTCATAAACACACACCTATAAGTCATCACATCCCACCCAAGAGCTTCCAAACACCCGTTATCCTGTTACTAAACCCACTCTAAGCGCTTCGAACACACAACCCATTTACTCCCTTGCACTAACCCACCAGAGAGCGTCTCCTAACACAACCGTACCCTGCCACTGAACCACACAAGAGAGACGTCTCACTAACACACAACCCATTTATTATCCTGAACTTGCACTAAACCACCAGAGGTGTCTACAAGAACACACCACCCATTATAACCATGGTATAACCCACCAGTAGTGCTCTCCCTAACCACACCCCATTATACCGTCACAACCACCGAGCGCGTCCTCACTACACACCTCACCACAATCACGAGTCCACTAACCAGCCCATACCCTAACAACAACCAGAGAGTGTACTCACTAACTAGCACACCCATTATCCTTGCACAACCACCAGAGAGTCTCACTCCCACCATATAACCACAATTTCTACTCAACCATTTACCCTGCACTACAACCACCAGAGAGCGCTCACAACACACACCCCATTCATACCATGCACCTAAACCCACCAGAGAGCTGTCTCACTAACACACACCCATTATACAAAAATCCATGCCTAAACCACCAGAGAGCGTCCTAACCAATTCCCTCACAACAACCAGATCTACACACACACCATGTATACCCTGGCACTAACCCACCAGCGGTGAAGCGTCTCACTAACACCACCCATTATCCCTGCACAACCACCCAGAGCAGGCAGCTCCGACAACAAACCACCCATTATACCGCTTGCACTACCAACCCACCAGAGAGTCGTCTCACAATACACCACCCATTATACCCTGCACTAACCCCCAGAGGGTCACCTAACACACACCCAGATTTTATACCCGTGCACTAACCCCACCAAAGTGTCTCACTAACACACACCCATTATACCCTACCTGCACTAACCCACCATAACGTCTCACAAACAAACCAACACCCACCAACCATTATACCTGTCACTAAACCCACCGAGTAGCCTCCTTAACACACACAACCATTATACCGCACGACTACCCACCAGACGCGTCTCACTACACCACCCCATTTAACCCTTGCCCTACCAAAACTCCGCATCTATATCCAACTTAGAGCAGCGACATATCACATCACAACACCCCCATTATACTACCCCATCTAACCCACCAGAGCCTTCCCTCCAGCTAAGCCCTCACACACCCTAACCGACCACCTCACTAACCACACCATTATACCCTCACTAACCACCAGAGAGTCTTCGTCACGAACACACACCCATTATACTATCACCCAATCGCACTAAACAACACCCACCAAGCCCGCTACCCACAGGAGCGTGCTCACTAACACTACACCAACCCATTAATCACCTGCACGTAACACACCCACGAGAAGCTTCTCACTACACACACCCTATACCCTGTCACCTAACACACCAGATAGCGTTCACCGAACACCACCCATTATACCCTGCACTAACTACACACCAGAGAGGTCTCACTAACCCAACACCATAGTACCGCCTCTAACCCCCAATAGAGCGTCTCACTAACACCCACACCCATGTATACCGGGCACTAACCCACCCAAAGAGCGATCTCACTAACACCACGACCCATTATTACCTGTACAACCCACTAGAGAGCTCTAACTAACCACAAACCATTATACCCATGCACAACCCACCAGTAGTGGGCTCCACAACACACGCCCCCTTAATTAACCGTGCACTAACCCCACCAGAGTTGCGTCTCACTACACACACCCTTTACCTGCCTAACAACACAGAGAGGTCTCAGTAACAACACCCTCTAATAACCGCACAAACACACCAGAGAGCGTCTACAACTACTCACTACACCCCTATACCATGACAACTAACCCACCAGAAGCGTGCTCACTACACACACACCCATTTACCATCACTAACCCCCAGTAGAGCGTCTCACTAACACACACCCATTGATACCGTGCAATACAACCCATGTTATAACCCATATAACCTGTTCCTTATTTCCTCAGTTGCGATGATTTTCTCATGTTTTAGAACAAGGATGACGGGCAAGCTGCTTCATACCGTGCGCAGTAACCCAGCTACCGGCCGCTCACCACGCAAGGAGGTACGAGGGTCCGCCAAATGCAGAGGCGAGGATATACTAAAGGTCGCAGAGTAATAATACCAGGCAGTGTGTTACTGGCCTCTCGCAGAGACACGCAGAGTAATAATACCAGGCAGTGTTTTACTGGCCTCTCGCAGACACACGCAGAGTAATAATACCAGGCAGTGTGTTACTGGCCTCTCGCAGAGACACGCAGAGTAATAATACCAGGCAGTGTTTACTGGCCTCTCGCAGACACACGCCAGAGTAATAATACCAGGCAGGGGTTACTGGCCTCTCGCAGAGACACGCAGAGTAAAAATGACCAGGCAGTTGTTTACTGCCTCTCGCAGACAACACACAGAGTAATAATACCAGGCAGTGTGTTAACTGGTCCTCTCGCAGAGATACAGATAATAATACCAGGCAGTGTTGTTACTGGCCTCTCGCAAGACACGCAGAGTAATAATAATACCAGCAGTGTGTTACTGGCCTCTCGCGAGACACGCAGAGTAATATAATACCAGGCATGTGTTACTGGCCTCTCGCAGAGACGCGCAGAGTAATAATACCAGGCAGTGTGTTACTGGCCTATCGCAGAGACACGCAGAGTAATAATAATACCAGCAGTGGTTACTGGCCTCTCGCAGAGACACCAGAGTATAAAATACCAGGCAGTGTGTTACTGGCCTCTCACAGAACACGCATAGTAATAATATACCAGGCAGTGTGTTACTGACCTCTCGCAGGACACGCAGAGAAATAATAATACCCGGTGCAGTTGTGTTACTGGCCTCTCGCCAGAAGAGACACGCAGAGTAAAATAGCAGGCAGTGTGTACTGACTCTCGCAAGACACCAGAGTAATAATAATACCCGCAGTCGTTGTTACTGACCTCTTCACGGGACACGCAGAGTATAATACCAGGCAGTGTTACTGACCTCTCTCAGAGACACGCAGAGTAATAATAATACCAGCAGTGTGTTACTGGCTTCGCAGAGACACGCAGATAATAATAATACCAGGCAGTGTGTTACTGGCCTCTCGCAGAGACACGCAAGTATAATAAACCAGGCAGTGTGTTACTGGCCTCTGCAGAGACACGTCAGAGTAATAATATTACCAGGCAGTGTTACTGGCCTTCACAGGAGACACTCAGAGTAATAAATACCAGGCAGTGTGTTACTGTCTCTCGCAGAGTAATAATAATACAAGCAGTGTGTTACTGCCTCCTGCCAGAGACACGCAGAGTAATAATATAACCAGGCAGTGTGTTACTGGCCTCTCGCCGAGTAAAATAATACCAGGCAAGTGTGTGTTACTGGCCTTCGCAGGAGACACGCAGAGTAATCATATACCAGGCAGGTGTTACTGCGCTCTCGCAAGACAGCAGAGTAATAATAATAATCCAGCAGTGTTACTGGCCTCGCAGGACACGCAGGTAATCAAATAACAGGCAGTGTGTACTGGCCCTCTCGCAGAGACACGCAGGAGTAATAATAATACCAGGCAGTGTTGTACTGCCTCTCGCAAAGACACTAGAGTAATAATAATACCGACAGTGTGTATGCCCTCTCGCAGAGCACGCAGAGTAATAATACCAGGCAGTGTGTTCGACCTCTCGCAGAGACACGCAGAATGATAATAATACCAGGCAGTGTGTTACTGGCCTCTCGCAGAGACACCAGAGCAGATATAATATACCGCAGTGTGTTACTGACCTCTCGCAGAGACACGCAGATATAATAAACCAGGCAGTGTGTTACTGACCTCTCGCAGAGACGAGAATAATAATACCAGGCAGTGTGTTACTGACCTCTCGCAGAGACACGCAGAGTAATAATAATACCCGGCAGTGTGTTACTGACCTCTCGCAGAGACACGCAGAGTAATAATACCAGGCAGTGTGTTACTGGCCTCTCGCAGAGACACGCAGAATAATAATAATACCAGGCAGTGTGTTACTGGCCTCTCGCAGAGACACGCAGAGTAATAATAATACCAGGCAGTGTGTTACTGACCTCTCGCAGAGACACGCAGAGTAATAATAATACCAGCAGGTGTTACTTGCCTCTCGCAGAGACCGCAGAGTAATAATACCAGGCAGTGTTACTGATCTCTGCAGGACAGACACGCAGAGTAATTAATACCAGGCAGTGTGTTACTGGCCTCTCGCAGAGACACGCAGAGTAATAATAATACCAGGCAGTGTGTTACTGACCTCTCGCAGAGACACGCAGAGTATAATAATACCAGCAGTGTGTTACTGACCTCTCGCAGAGAACGCAGAGTAACAATAATACCAGGCGTGTTACTGGCCTCTCGCAGAGTAAAATAATACCAGGCATGTGTTACTGATCTCTCGCAGAGACAGCAGAGTAATAATAATAACCACGCGTGTGTTACTGACCTCTACGCAGAGACACGCAGAGATAATAATACCAGCAGTGTTTACTGACCTCTCGCAGAGACACGCAGAGTAAAATAATACCAGCTGTGTTACTGGCCTCTCAGAGACACGCAGAATAATAATACCAGGCAGTGGTTACTGGCCTCTCGCAGGACACGCAGAGTAATAATAATACCAGGCAGTGTGTTACTGGCCTCTCGCAGAGACACGCAGAGTAATAATAATACCAGGCTGTGTTACTGGCCTCTCGCAGAGACACGACAGAGTAATAATAATACCAGCAGGTTGTGTTACTGCCTCTCGCAGGACACGCAAAGTAATAATACCAGGCAGGTGTTACTGCCCTCGCAGAGACACGCAGAGTAATAATAATACAGGGCAGTGTGTTTCTGACCTCTCGCAGACACACGCAGAGTAATAATAATACCCGGCTGTGTGTTACTGGCCTCTCGCAGAGACACGCAGAGTAATAATAATACCAGGCAGTGTGTTACTGACCTCTCGCAGAGACACGCAGAGTAATAATAATACCAGGCAGTGTGTTACTTGGCCTCTCGCAGAGACACGCAGAGTAATAATAATACCCAGGCAGGTGGTTACTGGCCTGCAGAGACACGCAGATAGTAATAATAATAGGCAGTGTGTTACTGGCCTCCTCGCAGAGACAACGACAGAATAATAATAATACCAGGCAGTGTGTTACTGGCCTCTGCAGAGACACGCAGAGTAAAATAATACCAGCAGTGTGTGTTACTGGCCTCTCGCAGAGACACGCAGAGTATAATAATACCAGGCAGTGTGTTACTGGCCTCTCGCAGACAACGCAAGTAATAATAATACCCGGCTGTGTGTACTGGCCTCTCGCAGAGACACGCAGAATCATAATAAACCAGCAGTGTGTTACTGGCCTCTCGCAGAGACACGCAGAGTAATAATACCAGGCAGTGTGTTACTGACCTCTCGCAGAGACACGCAGAGTAATAATAATACCAGGCAGTGTGTTACTGACCTCTCGCAGAGACACGCAGAGTAATAATAATACCAGGCAGTGTGTTACTGGCCTCTCGCAGAGACACGCAGAGTAATAATAATACCAGGCAGTGTGTTACTGACCTCTCGCGCAGAGACACGCAGAGTAATAATAATACCAGGCATGTGTACTGACCTCTCGCAGAGACACGAGAATATAATACCAGGCAGTGTGTTTCTGACCTCTCGCAGAGACACGCAGAGTAATAATAATACCAGGCAGTGTGTTACTGACCTCTCGCAGAGACACGCAGAGTAATAATAATACCAGGCAGTGTGTTACTGGCCTCTCGCAGAAACGCAGAAGTAATAATAATACCGCATGTGTTACTGGCCTCTCGCAGAGACACGCAATATAATAATACCAGGCAGTGTGTTTACTGGCCTCCCGCAGAGACAACCGAGTAATAATAATCCCGGCATGTGTTACGACCTCTCGCAGAGACACGCAGAGTAATAATAATCCAGCGTTGTTTACTGGCCTCTCGCAGAGACACGCAGAGTAATAATAATACCAGGCAGTGTGTTACTGGCCTCTCGCAGACACGCAGAGTAATAATAATACCCGGCAGTGTGTTACTGGCCTCTCGCAGAGACACGCAGAGTAATAATACCAGGCAGTGTGTTACTGGCCTCTCGCAGAGACACGCAGAGTAATAATAATACCAGGCAGTGTGTTACTGGCCTCTCGCAGAGACACGCAGGTATAAAATAACCAGGCAGTGTGTACTGGCCTCTCGCAGGACACGCAGAGTACTAACCAGGCTGTGTGTTACTGGCCTCTCGCAGGACACGCAGAGTAATAATAATACAGGCAGTGTGTTAACTGGACCTCTCGCAGAGACCGCAGAGTAATAAAATACCGGCAGTGTGTTGTGTTACGGCCTCTCGCAGAGGACATGCAGTAATAATACCAGGCAGTGTGTTACGACCTCTCGCAGAGACACGCAGAGTAATATATAACCAGGCAGTGTGTACTGGCCTCTCGCAAGACACACAGATAGAGTAATAATAATACCCAGGCAGTGTGTTACTGGCCTCTCGCAGCAGCAAGAGTAATAATATTACCAGGCAGTGTTACTGGCCTCTCACAGAGACACGCAGAGTAATAATAATACCCGGCAGTGTGTTACTGACCTCTCGCAGAGTAATAATAATACCCGGCAGTGTGTTACTGACCTCTCGCAGAGACACGCAGAGTAATAATAATACCAGGCAGTGTTGTTACTGGCTCTCGCAGAGCACGCAGAGTAATAATACCAGCAGTGTGTTACTGGCCTCTCGCAGAGACAGCGGACAGAGTAGTAGTAATAATAATACCAGGCAGTGGTTTCTGACCTCTCGCAGAGACACGCAGAGTAATAATAATACCAGACAGTGTTACTGACCTCTCGCAGAGACACCAGCAGAAGTAATAATAATACCAGGCAGTGTTACTGGCCTCTCGCAGACACGCCAGAGTAATAATAATACCAGGCAGTGTGGTTACTGGCCCTCTCGCAGACACGCAGAATTATAATAATACAGGCAGTGTTTACTGACCTCTCGCAGAGACACGCGAGTAATAATAATACCAGACAGTGTGGTTACTGGCCTTCGCGACAGAGACACCGCAGAGTAATAATAATACCAGGCAGTGTGTGTTACTGGCCTCTCGCAGACACGCCAGAGTAATATAATACCCGGCAGGTGTGTTACTGGCCTCTCGCAGAGACACGCAGAGTAATATAATACCAGGCAGTGTGTTACTGACCTCTCGCAGAGACACGCAGAATAATAATAATACCCGGCTGTGTGTTACTGGCCTCTCGCAGAGACACGCAGAGTAATAATATACCAGGCAGTGTGTTACTGGCCTCTCGCAGAGACATGCAGAGTATATAATACCAGGCAGTGTGTTACTGGCCTCTCGCGAGACACGCAGAGTAAAATAATACCAGGCAGTGTGTTACTGACCTCTCGCAGAGACACGCAGAGTAATAATAATACCAGGCAGTGTGTTACTGGCCTCTCGCAGAGACACGCAGAGTAATAATAATACCAGGCAGTGTGTTACTGGCCTCTCGCAGAGACACGCAGAGTAATAATAATACCAGGCAGTGTGTTACTGGCCTCTCGCAGAGACACGCAGAGTCATAATAATAATACCAGGCATGTGTTACTGACCTCTCGCAGAGACACGCAGAATAATAAAATCACCGCTGTGTGTTACTGGCCTCTCGCAGAGACACGCAGAGTATAATAATACCAGGCAGTGTGTTACTGGCCTCTCGCAGAGACACGCAGAGTAATAATAATACCAGGCAGTGTGTTACTGGCCTCTCGCAGACACGCAGAATTATAATAATACCAGGCAGTGTGTTACTGGCCTCTCGCAGAGACACGCAGAGTAATATACAGGCAGTGTGTTAACTGGCCTCTCGCAGAGACACGCAGAGTAATAATAATACCAGGCAGTGTGTTTCTGCCTCTCGCAGAGACACGCAGAGTAATAAATAATACCAGGACAGTGTGTTACTGACTCTCGCAGAGACACGCAGAGTAATAATAATACCAGCAGTGTGTTGACTGGCCTCTCGCAGAGCACACGCAGAGTAATAATTAATACCAGGCAGTGTGTTACTGGCCTCTCGCAGAGACACGCAGAGTAATAATAATTACCAGCAGTGTGTTACTGGCCTCTCGCAGAGACCGAGAGGAATAATAATACCAGGCAGTGTGTTACTGACCTCTCGCAGAAGACACGCAGAGTAATAATAAACACCCGGCTGTGTGTATTGGCCTCTCGCAGAGACACGCAGAAGTAATAATACCAGGCAGGTTGTTTCTGACTCTCGCAGAGACACACGCAGAGTATAATACCAGGAAGTGTGTTACTGACCTCTCGCAGAGACACGGGGAGTAATAATAATACCAGGAGGTGTTTCTGACCTCTCGCAGAGACACGCAGAGTAATAAAAATAATACAGGCAGTGTGTTTCTGACCTCTCGCAGAGACACGCAGAGTAATAATAATACCAGGCATGTTGTTCACTGGCCTCTCGCAGAGACACACAGAGTAATAATAATACCAGGCAGTGTGTACGGCCTTCGCGAGACACGTCAGAGTAATAATAATACCGGCTGTGTGTACTGGCCTCTCGCAGAGACCGCAGAGTAATAATAATATCAGACAGTGTGTTACTGGCCTCTCGCAGAGACACCAAGTCAAGTAATATATACCAGGCAGTGTGTTACTAGCCTCTCGCAGAGACACGCAGAGTATTAATAAAGGCAGTGTGTTACTGCCTCTCGCAGAGACACGCAGAGTATAAATTACCAGGCAGTGTGTTACTACCTCTCGCAGAGCAACGCAGAGTAATAATAATACAGGCAGTGTGTTACTGGCCTCTCGCAGAGACAAGCAGAGTAATAATAATACCAGGGAGTGTGTTACTGACTCTCGAGAGACACGCAGAGTAATAATAATACCAGGCAGTGTGTTACTGGCTCTCGCAGAGACACGCAGAGTAATAATAATACAGGCAGTGTGTTACTGACCCTCTCGCAGAGACACGGCAGATAATAATAATACCCGGCTGTGTGTTACTGGCCTCTCGCAGAGACCAGCAGAGTAATAATAATACCAGGCCAGTGTGTTAACTGGCCTCTCGCAGAGACACGCAGAGTATAATAATACCGGCAGTGTGTTTATGGCCTCTCGCAGACACGCAGAATTATAATAATACCAGGCAGTGTGTTACTGGCCTCTCGCAGAGACACAGAGAATAATAATACCAGGCAGTGTGTTACGGCCTCTCGCAGAGACACCAGAGTAATAATATACAGGCAGTGTGTTACTGGCCTATCGCAGGACACACAGAGTAATAATAATCACAGGCAGTGTTACTGGCCTCTCGCAGAGAGACACGCAGAGTAATAATAATACCCGGCTGTGTGTTACTGGCCTCTCACAGAGACACGCAGAGTTAATATACTAACCCGCAGTGCGTGTTGTACTGACCTCTCGCAGACAGTATAAAATTACCCGCAGTGTGTTACTGACCTCTCGCAGGACACGCAGAGTAATAAACAAGTCAGAGTGTGTTACTGGCCTCTCGCAGAGACACGCAGAGAGTAATAATAATACCAGGCAGTGTGTTACTGGCCTATCGCAGAGACACGCAGAGTAATAATAATACCCGCTGTGTGTTTACTGGCCTCTCGCAGAGAACGCAGAGTAATTATAATACAGACAGTTGTGTTACTGGCCTCTCGCAGGGACACGCAGAGTAATAATAATACCAGGCAGTGTGTACTAGCCTCTCGCCAAGACACGCAGAGTAATAATAATATCAGACAGGTGTTAACTGGCCTCTCGCAGAGACACGCAAGAGTAATAATAATACCAGGCAGTGTGTTACTGGCCTTCGCAGAGACACGCAGAGTAATAATATAACAGCAGTGTGTTACTGACCTCTCGCAGAGACACGCAGAGTAATAATAATACCAGGCAGTTGTGTTTACTGGACCTCTCGCAGAGAAACAAGGAGTAATAATACCAGGCAGTGTGTTACTGGCCTCCGCAGAAAACGCAGTAATAATACCCGGCATGTTACTGGCTCTCGCAGAGACACGCAGAGTATAATAATAAAAGGCAGTCTGTTACTGGCCTTCTCAGAGACACGCGAGTAATAATAATACCAGGCAGTCTGTTACTGCCTCTCGCAGAGTAATAATAATACCAGGCAGGTTTTACTGGCCTCTCGCAGAGTAATAATAATACCAGGCAGTGTGTTACTGGCCTCTCGCAGAGACACGCAGAGTAATATAATACCAGGCAGTGTGTTACTGACCTCTCGCAGAGACACGCAGAATAATAATAATACAGGCAGAGGTTACTGGCTCTCGCAGAGTAATAATATTCCATGGTGGGGACGGGACGCGCTGCGCTCTTGTCACCCCCCCCCCCCCCCCACCCCACCTCTCACACTCAGGTTAGTACTCTGGGATGAAGTTTTTCTCAGATATCCGGAATCCTTTGTACATTTGCCCCTCACCCGTTTCTCTAGTGGGCCCCCTCGCCGCCGTTCTCCTGGTGGGCCCCTCGCCCGTTTCCCTGGGGGCCCCCCTCGCCCCTTTTCCCTTGTAGTCCCCCTCACCCCGTTTCCCTGGTGAGACCCTTCGCCCCCTTTTCCCTGGTGGCCCCCCTCGCCCGTTTCCCTGGTGGGCCCCCCTTTTTCTTGGTGGTCCCCCTCGCCCCGTTACCCTGGTGGACCCCCTTCGCCCCTTTTTCCTGGTGGACCCCTCGCCCCTTTCCCTTTGGGTCCCCTCGCCCCGTTTCCCTGGTGAGCCCCCCTCGCCCGTTTCACTGGTGGACCCCTGTCGCCCGTTTCCCTGGTGGGCCCCCCTCGCACCGTTTCCCTGGGGGGGCCCCCCTCGCCCCGTTTCGCTGGTTGGCCCCCTCGCCCGTTTCCCTGGGTGGCCCTCTCGCCCTTCCTCCTCCACCCTTCTCCTCTCCTCCTAGGGCCTCTGCCTGGACAGCCTGTGCATCCAAACTGATTCCGCTCAACCACCGCCTGATGGCTGCCTACGTGGGCTGTGGGCTGATGCCCGGCATCGTGCAGCGCAGGATGGCAGACTACGAGAACATGAGATGCAAGGGGCGCGGGCAGCCCAGCTCAAGGGGCGGGGGCAGCCCACACTCTCACAGGGGGCGCGGGCAGCCCAGCACTCTCACAGGGGCGGGCGGGCGACACACACTCTCACAGGGGGCGGCGGGCAGCCCAGCACTCTACAGGGGCGGCGGGCCAGCCAGCACTCTCACAGGGGGCGGCGGGCAGCCCAGCACTCTCACAGGGGGCGGCGGCAGAGCCAGCACTCTCACAGGGGCGCGGGCAGCCCACACTCTCACAGGGGGCGCGGGCAGCCCAGCACTCTCACAGGGTGGCGGCGGGCAGCCAGCACTCCACAGGGGGCGTTGCGGGCAGCCCAGCACTCTCACAGGGCGGCGGGGGCAGCCCAGCACTCTCACAGGGGGCGGCGGCGCCCAGCACTCTACAGGGGGCGGCGGGCAGCCCAGCACTCTCACAGGGGGCGGCGGGGGCAGCCCAGCACTCTCACAGGGGGCGGCGGGCAGCCCAGCACTCTCACAGGGGGCGGCGGGCAGCCCAGCACTCTCACAGGGGGCGGCGGGCGCCCAGCACTCTCAGCGGGGCGGAGCAGCACATCACAGGGGGCGGCGGGCAGCCCATCACTCTCACAGGGGGCGGCGGCAGCCACGCTCTCACAGGAGGGGCGGGGAGCCCAGCACCTCACAGGAGGGTGGCGGGCCAGCCCCGCGCTCCCATAGACAAGCACTCCCACAGTGGCGGCGGGCACAGTCAGTGCTGGAAACACTGCTCTACCCTTAGAGGAAGAAAGAATGTGCCCGCAGAGGCAGGGGTACCATCAGTGCTGAGTCACTGTTGACTGGCATTGATAACGCGTGTCCGTGCCAGTGAGCAGACGCAGCCACGCCATCATGAGCAACGCAGCTACGCCATCAGTGAGCAGCCACGCCGTCAGGACACCAAGGAACACTCTCCGAGGCCTCACAAGCTGCCGTGGTCTACTCTGTGTCAACCGACAGAAACAGCGGCAACATCAATAAAAAACAACAATAAGACAACCCAACGGTTTGCATGTATCTGCGCAAAACTAACAGGGGCCCGAAGGGAATTAGATTATCAGGGACAGGCTCAGACAGTCCGTGCTGTATAGGTATTGTAGGGTATTTTTTATTACTAAAAAAAAAAATTACATACATATCAATACAAAAGCACCCCCCTCCCCCCAATCCATTTCAACAGTCCCCTCTTTTATACTTTTCGAAATCTTCAGTGAGAAATCTATATTTATTCTTGGAAAGTAATGTACCCATCCTAGAAAGGGTATTACTTTGCATAACCCTTGGTCTAGTACTCAATCCTTGGAGTTTCACCCACTCGTATCATTCGCAATTGTTTTTCCCTCTCCTGACATTTATTTGTCATTGGATCATATCAGGAGAGTAGTTTTGCTTTTAGAGTGGTTTCGTCTGGTTTCATATATATTCTTGGAGGGGCATGGGGGAATGACTTGAGAGGTCAGTTTGGTGATCAATCCTTTAATGCAAGAATGAATATGACAACAAATGAATATGACAACAAAAAACATACACATATAATCAGCTTTGCACCAGTTTCGCTCCCTGTGACCAAACCACGTCCCAAGTCCCGCTAGATGTTACTTTCAAGAGTCTTTCAGCTTCGACACTATTGTTTGTATCCATAGTATATCATGTTTACTTTAGCCGTATTTCAGCATTTCAGTAGTGATTTCTCCAAGGCATCTTTGTATCCTTGAAAATTCCTCCACTAGTCGAGTAAGTGCTCGTAGGCCTTCCCCAATTATCATAGACCCCAGTGGCAGTTATACATTTTTTAATAACTGCCTTAAAAGGTAAACAAGAAAATATATTCCAGCACACACTGACTAATAGAAAAATCTCAAAAACCTTGGAATAAGCCAAAATGCAAAAATGATTTAATAAAGAAAGCACAGCTATAATCAGAAATTGAAATAAATGTGAAGATCACAACAGATATACTTATAAATGACCCACAAAGTAGAAATAGGGGAACACCACAGAGGAAGGGGAAAAGAAAACAACAAAGGGAAAGAAGGTGTGGGGGAGGGAGTTGTAGCGGGCAACGTTTCGGGGTAACGACCCCTTCCTCAGGACAAAAGGACTTCCCTAACCCTGGTCCCCCCAAAAGAATATTGCAAAACCCAAAGTAAAGCAAGGGTGTACTAATGCAAATGCAAAAATGCATAGATGAAGCAAAATAAGTCCAGATACAGGAAACAGGATGTAAATCCAACCGTAAGAAGTCCTCAGTACGTGATACGCAATTCTCTCTCCTGCTGATCCAACGAGTGTTGCTGAATGAATATGCCCAGAGGCAGCAGAAACATCCTATGTAAGTAACTACTTCCAGCTCCAAGAATAGCAGTGGGAGACTCTCAGAGAATATCGAGAGACCAAAAAATAAAATAGTATATAGATATAAAGAAGTCCAAAGAAATCCGCACGAATTCAGTAAGGAATCGTGGGCAAATGACATCGCATGTAGTGTAACGTAAGGAACTAACTGGAAGGGAAAGATAGACCCCAAGGGGAGAATAGCTGGAGAAACTGGAGCCAGCCTTTAACCGTGCCCCTAGTAACTCATTAGCATATATTTCTCCAGTCCTAGCTTCTGCATCCCTTCATTTCCAGAGAATTAAAGTAAATACTGAGTCTTGTTAATATAGCCTTTGAGATCCCGGTGATATGAAGCTGTGGCAGGCAAACGAAGCCTCAGACCATCCGAAAAGCTCCAGGCTGATCACTTGGAGGTGTCCGTTCCTCTCGGCGTTCTCCGTGATGCATAGCGAACTGCCGGACCTGCCTGCGGAAGTGTGGTCACTCCCAATTGTGGAACAGTAGAATTCGAAAAAATAATTGGTAGAACAGCAGGAACCAAAGAAGACCGATCAACTCACCAGAGATAGCAAAAATAAAAAAGTTATTAAATCACATAGTAAAAACAAACTAACATAAAAAACGAAACTCCTCCGTGTTCGGCTCTCCAGCCCTTTCTCAAGTATGCGCCCCCCTGTCCTAGCACACACAGGCATATAGAATCGGGACCTTTTTATTTTCATACCCTTGCGTTAAGTTGTATGTATTGTCTTTATGTCTTTATTTATATAGCGCCATTAGTGTACATAGCGCTTCACAGCAGTAATACACGTGGTAATCAAATAAATAACAGATAATATAAATAACAGATCATGGGAATAAGTGCTTTAGACATAAAAGTAACATTTCGGAAGAGGAGTCCCTGCCCGAGGAGCTTACAGTCTAATTGGTAGGTAGGGAGAACGTATGAGAAGGAGGAGGAGTTCTGGGAGTGTTGTCTGCAGGGGCCAAGCATTATGTATCGTGTTAGAATATCCACATGCTATTCATATGCTTCTTTAAGAAGTGTGTTTAAGGTGGTTCTTAAAGGTGGATAGAGAGGGTGCTAGTCGGGGGTACTGAGGGGAAGGGCATTCCAGAGGTGTGGGGCAGTCGGTGAAAAAGGTTTAGGCGGGAGAGGGGTTTAGATACAAAGGGGGTAGAAAGAAAGAAGACATCCTTGAGAAGAACGCAAGAGTCTGGATGGTGTCATACCGGAGAAATTAGGATTAGATGTAGAGAGGGGCAGCAGAAGAATGTAAGCTTTAAAAGTGAGGAGAAGAATGGAGTGTGAGATGCGGGATTTGATCGGAAGCCAGGAGAGGGATTTCATGAGGGGAGATGCTGGACAGATCTAGGAAGAGTAGAGTGATTCTGGCAGCGAGCATTTAGGATAGATTGTGGGGAGCAGGTGAGAGGCAGGAAGGCCGGACAGACAGGAGGTTACAGATAATCAAGACGGGAGAGATGACGGGCCTGAATCAGATTTTAGCAGTCGAACAACAGAGGAAAGGCGTATCCTAGTTTATTGCGGAGTAAAAGCGACAAGTTTTAGAAATGTTTGAATTGAGGGGCGAATGGAGAGTAGAGAGAGGAGTCGAACGTGACCCTAGCAGCGTGCTTGGGCTAGTGGGTGATGATTGTAGTTCCACAGTAATGTGGAAGGAGGGACCGAGGGCTAGGGGGGCGAGGAACGGAGCGGAGACGGAGGCCCGAGGGGTGGGAGAAAGGGCGAGGTGAGGCGTGTCGGAGCGGAAAGCGACGCTCTCTGGTGGGTTAGTGCATGGTATAATGGGTGTGTGTTAGTGAGACGCTCTCTATAAATGCATGTATGTATGAGGCTCTCACATTGTGCAGCATAGTGTGTGTGTGTGTATGTATGTATGAGGCTCTCACATTGTGCAGCTAGTGTGTGTGTGTATAAATGTATGTATGAGGCTCTCACATTGTGCAGCATAGTGTGTGTGTATGTATGAGGCTCTCACATTGTGCAGCATAGTGTGTGTATGTATGAGGCTCTCACATTGTGCAGCATAGTGTGTGTGTGTGTATAAATGTATGTATGAGGCTCGCACATTGTGCAGCATAGTGTGTGTATGTATGAGGCTCTCACATTGTGCAGCATAGTGTGTGTATGTATGAGGCTCTCACATTGTGCAGCATAGTGTGTGTGTATATATGTATGAGGCTCTCACATTGTGCAGCATAGTGTGTGTGTGTGTGTATATATGTATGTGTATATATGTATGTATGAGGCTCTCACATTGTGCAGCATAGTGTGTGTATGTATGAGGCTCTCACATTGCGCAGCTGCTGTTGTTCTCCATCCATTGTGCCAAATGAACCTTTGTCTCTCTCAGTGTGGTCTCTTTCTTTCAGGTGTGCCTGTCTCTCTCAGCGTGGTGTCTCTCTTTCAGGTGTGCCTGTCTCTCAGTGAGGTCTCTCTCTTTCAGGTGTGCCTGTCTCTCTCAGCGCTGTCTGTCTCTTTGGTTGATACCTCCTACAGACTATCTGCCTATGTGCCTGTCATGGGTCTGTTCTCTTTCTTTCTTTGTTGTATGTCTGTTTGTGTTTCTGTCTGATCTCTCCCAGGCTGTCTCTCTCTCTGACCCTCTCTCAGACTGTCTATCTCACACCCCGTCTCAGGCTGACCCTCTCTCAGCCTGCCTGTTCAATCTCTCAGGCTGTCTCTTTTTGGCCCTCTCTCAGGCTGTCTGTCCCTCTCTGAAGCTGCCCCTCTCTCAGGCCGTCTCTCTGCCTGCCTGTCTGTCTCTCTCCCAAGCTGTCTGTCCCTCTCTCTCTCTCACTCTGACCCTTCTCTCTGGTCTGTCTCTCTCTCCCCTCCTCTCTCCCACTCTGACCCCCTCTCTGTCCCACTTTGACTCTGACACTCACTCACTCTCTCTCTCTCTCTGTCCCTCTCTCTGTCCCTCACTGACCCTCTCTCTGTCCCTCACTGACCC